>CAUYQV010095176.1:0-23923 GCA_963574575.1 Galagoides demidoff
TGGTCCCAGCTACTTGGGAGGCAGAGGCAGGAGACTCGCTTGAGCCCAGGAGTTGGAGGTTGCTATGAGCTGTGATGCCATGGCACTCTACCCAGGGGGATAGCTTGAGGCTCCGTCTCAAAAAAAAAAAAAGAAATATGAGGACTTGCCAAGCAGAGCCTCTGTGTCTCGCTTAAAGGTAGACGTAGGACATTCATGTCTCATCAACTCACTCCGTCCTCCTTCTCTAGAGACCCAGGCCAACAGGTTAAGGCCACACCAAAGGAGCAGCACTGTGGTCCCCTCCCTAGGGACCATTCTCCCTTGTTGGAGAGTTAACACTTGTGCATAGACATTCAGCAGGAAATAAGGCAGGAAATTTCAGTTGGGGGTGGGGCGGCAGAGTGCACGGGAAAGAGGTGGAGAAGCTCAGAGTCTACTAAGGACAGAAACACAGTGAAGACCTGGTGATGGCAGTGGGGGTGGGAGACTGGCCAATCAGGGCTCAGTCTCTGCCACCAGCTTGCAGGGGACCCGGGGAGGCGAGGACTCTCCCCACTCCTTGGATGCCCCCTGGCAGGATGAGATTAGGCCAGAATCACTGGGTAATCTCTCAGATCATTCCTAGCTTAGGAATTCAATGACGTCCACAAAGGACTTTACCAACCTGCTGATAACCAGTTTCCACAAAGTCAATGGAAACTGGTTATCACCAGGTTGGTAAAGTCAATGTTTCACAAAATGTTGTAATTTAATTTTGAATGCTTTACAATGCCAACCCTGTGTTACTAGCCCCTTCACTGTATTATGAATTCTGATTTGCAGGCCTGGAGGTGCCGATACCTTTTTAGAATAATACTGACAGGTGTACTTTGAACTTGCTCTACAAGCCACACCCCGTTCCAAGTGCTTTGTGTTGTAGGTTGATTTAATCTCAAAACAAGTCTGAAGTTAGGAGTAAGCGTCTTCATTTACAGAGAAGGAGATGCCAGGATAATTCACTCTGGGTGACAGTGAAACTGGCCAGAATCCTCAGCAATTATAAATCTGATTCTTAGGTTTACAAATCTGCTTATTTTGACTACAGATTACATCATTTTTCACTTATTTTCGGTGCACACAGGTTCTCAAGGCCAGCAAGCTCAGCTGCTGGAAACCACTTCCTAGCTGACTTGTGGGGCTCCCCCCACCTGCCCCACAGCACAGTGGCTGCTCCTGACATTTCTTTCCGTGTCAGAGTTGCCAGAAAGAGGTGACACGTTTAAGTCAGTTTGGCTTTCCAAGGGCAGAATTTTTATTTCTAAATTCTGAATGCTTGTAACAGTTGGGTAGAAGTCTAATTCTCTTTAAATGACCTTTTCTGAAAACAAGCACCCACAAAAAGAAAATGGAGCGTTTTCTCCCTAATCAGCTTAGTATGTGGAAGAAAATATGGGCAGTCGTATTGACGTCTTCTTCACCTTGGCAGAAACTTCCAGCTGGAAGCTGTTTCAGGCACCCTTTGCCCGTGTCAACCCTAGTTGCTGCAGAACCTCCCCATCCCAGTCTTGGTTCAGGCTTCAGAAGAATGCTGCGAGGTGATGTTTTGAGATGGTGATGCCTCCTGTCTCGTACTGTCTGCAGGTGACAGTCCTGCTCAGTTTCAGCTGTGCTGGGCCAATTGGGAGGACAGGTGGTCCCAATGCCCACGGTATTTTACGTGGTATAAAATAATTGAGTCATAAAATAAAACTGTTTTAAAATAAACAGTGTAGTGACCCTCAGATGATGTGACTTGGTGCTGTTGTCCAGCCACTATCTCTCTCTGGTTCTGGAACATGTTCATGCCTCCAGGATGCTTTGGGCTAGACAACGTTAACTCCAGAAAAGGTCAAGGTGAAGGCCGTCCCTGTCTGCTCTGTGAGAATTGCAGATAGATGTGGCCGAGGCCAAGCCCTCAGGCCCAAGACCCACAAGCAGGGTGCAGGTCGGGCAGGGGTGCAGGAGAGGACAACAGCGCTTTTCTGTAGAAATGGGTGTGGCCCAGGCTCCCGGGCCCAGGGACCACAGCCTGAGAGCCCGTGTGCAGGGTGGGACTGAAGCTGGGTCCCCCCATCGCCCTGCCCAGTCCTCTCCCACAGCCCTGAAGCAGCAGGAGCAAAACACCACAGAGCAAGTGACTTCCAACTAGAGGAAGTTACTGCTTCCCACATGGAGGAGGGAAGCCTGAAGCCAGCAGCTGGCGGGTGCCCCCTTCTTGGCTGGTAGATGCTGGCCTTCTCCCTGTGTGTGTCTCTCTCTGTGTCTAAGTGTGCCCTTTCTGTAAGGAGACCAGTCACTGGACTGGGGCCTGCCCTACCGACCTCACCTGAACTCTGTTCTCTGCACCCTGTTTTTGAAAACGGTCATGTTTGCAGGTGACGGGTGGTGACGTCAACATCTTTGGGGGAACAAAATTCAACCTATGACAACCACTGTCTGCCCAGATTTTGGTGAGGTAGGTGGGGGGATATGAGCTCCAGAGGAGCGGCCCAGGTGTGTGGTTTGCTCCCCTAAAGAAAGAGGGTGGGTGATACGGGAGAACAGCTCCTACTCCCCACCTCAAGCATGCTACATTCCAGGCAAAGAATCAGTTCTCTTCAAGTGTGAGTGGTGTGGTTTGAATGTCTGCCCCGCCCAGCTCACGTTGGAATTTTATTGCTATAATAACAGTGCTAGGAGGAGGGGTGATCGAGGTTCAGGATCCTAACGGCTGTGACAGAGTACGTCCAGCCCCCTGCCCTCTAGCTCTGTTCACCACTACCGTCCAAGGAACAGCAGAAACGGCCTCCTCAGAGGCCATTGCTGGGGTCTGAGACTGCCCAGCCTCCAGCGGGCACCCTGTCTACACTGCAGCCTGGTCCCCGGCATGCTGTCTACACTGTAGCCTGGTCCCCTGGCACCCTGTCTACACTGCAGCCTGGTCCCCAGCATGCTGTCTACACTGCAGTCTGGTCCCCGGCACGCTGTCTACACTGCAGCCATACCTCTGTTCTTAAGCATCACCCAAGCTCGTGTATGTTGTCACTGCATCACAAATGGATGAAAACAGGGAGGAGTCTTTATTCATTCACAAAAAATGCCCAAGATATGCACATTGTGGAAGGACCCGGAAGACCTGAAGAATCCAGGTTATATAAGCCTCAGTGCTGTGGGGGCTGCTGTAGCCTCATGAGCTGTGGTGTGGACAGTGTGCTGTCAGGGACCAGGCTGCAGTGTAGACAGCGTGTCCTAGGGACCAGGCTGTGGTGTAGATAATGTGCCCTGTGGACGAGGCTGTGGTGTAGAGTGTGCTGTTGGGGACCAGTCTGCAGTGTAGACAGTGTGTCCTCAGGGACTAGGCTGTGGTGTAGATAATGTGCCCTGTGGACGAGGCTGTGGTGTAGAGTGTGCAGTTGGGGACCAGTCTGCAGTGTAGACAGTGCGCCCTCAGGAACCAGGCTGTGGTGTAGACATTGTACCTTCAGGACCAGGCTGTAGTATATACAGAGCACCCTTGGGGCCAGGCTGCAGTGTAGACAGCGTGTCATTGCATCCTGCATGTTGGAGATACATTTTAATTGATAAAACAGTGGATTGTGTCAGATGGATGATGGCAAGTCCAGACTGCTGTTTGATCCAACCACCAGGCACACAGTGCTCCAAGCCTCCACACAGACCACCTTCTCCTAGTTTGCCCAGCATGGGCCTGGTTTGCACACACTGTTGCAGTAATTGTTAATAGGTCCTGACACTCCTGAAAGGTGCTGCCATGTGGAAGACGCACACTCATCTCCCTTCCAGGGAAGAGCGGGGCCTCCATTAGCCTGCAGAGCTGGTTGCAGGAACGTAAACCTGTTTGTTAACAGGGCCCATTTAATAGGTTTCCCAGGTGTAGCCTAATTGCGTCTAATATCTGCTTTCAGTGTAATTGCACATGAGGTCAGGGGAATTAGGTAGTGCAGCTCACCCCTGCAGTTTGCCACAGTCCTGGGTCACCAGCAAAAACCTGTGTGTCTTACGTGACCAAACTGGCATAGGTCTGCCAGGGGTGCCCAGAGCCCAAGCAGGCGCGGCCGGGGGACATCGTTCCCATTTCATTTTACCCCGGCCTGACTGACATCACAGCACACATCCTGCAGGGCCCCAGGGGTTACGGGCAGGGTGGGGGAGGGTGAGCTTCCTTCAGAGTGGAAGGCTCCTGTGGGGCTTTCTCCAGCTCAGACCCTCTGACAGGCTCCTTTACCTGCACAGGCATTTCTCAGAGTCAGGGACTCAAAATCAAAACAAATCAGGAGCGTTAAAAGGATGTAGTCTGGACCCTGACTCAGAGCTAACCAAGCAGAATGGGGAGGCCGGCTGCCTCCGGAATATCCCCTCAGGGACCAGCCTCTGGGGCACAGCCCTCCCTGGGGCACGAGAGTTGGTCTGTGTGATGATTGTCCCTGCCAGCTCAGCTGCAAAGGGCATCCTGGCTCCTGGCTTCTGTGGGCCTTCACTCCAGGAGGCCGGCAGAGGGAGGCCAAGCAGCCCACAGCGTAGCCCCTGGTGAGGAGTGGGAGCCTCCTGGCAGTAGCCAGGACAGACCCATCTGGGAGAAGATCCTGCCATGCGGGTCCAGCTTCAAGGTGATGACAGCCCCCATGGACAGCTTGGACCAAACCTGTGAGAAACTCTGAGCCACAACCATGTAGTCAGGCCACTCTGGGCTCTGGCCCCCAGACACTGTACAGGCAATCAGTGTTCAAGGCCAATCCAGGCTTTAGCCCCCAGACACCATGCAGGTGATCAGTGTTCAAGGTCAGTTTGGGCTCCAGCCCTTCAGAGACCATACAGGTGATCAGTGTTCACTGCCCCCCTGCTCAGGGCAAAGGGACAGACTACCCTACTGCTTCTGGCAGTAGGTCAGTCCCACACCTCAATGGCTCTGAGCTGTGCACAGACAGCCAGGTACTTAAGACAGAAACATGAGGCACCATCCACACAGAGGGTCAGGCATCCATCTCCAGCCACCTGGACCATAGTGAGTGTCCGACATTCCCATGGCCTCTGGAGTGGCCTCACCCAGAGCCAGCGTCTAGCAGGTGGGTTTGGTGAGGTGGCTCTGCCGTCCCAAAGCCCCCCACACTCACCAATGCTTCACTACAGCTGGCCTCCCTGGTCTCACATATCACACCCTCTTCTCTTCTCCGTGGCCCGGCCATCTTGGCCTCTGGCTCTTTATTAACCAAGCCAGCAATGACCTGGTTCGGGGGTGTGGTTCTTGTTGCTTGAGGTCCCATCTCAGAGATTGGTTCTGCACCACCCCCCACCCCCTCACCGCAGGTGTGCACCATCTCCTGCAGCTCACCCCTCCCCTACGCCGCTCCCACCTGAGGCAGCCGAAGAGATATGCATCTTCTCATCTGGCTCACTGCACCCCCCCCATGCCAGGTGTGTGCCTGACACCCACGTGAGCCTTCGTCAGTATCCATCACATAAGTGGGAAAATGCGTGTCTGGGAGATGCTAAGCCCAAGTGCTTATCGTTGCCAATCTGCTTGTTGTCAGTGAATTCCTGGGTTTATTTCCACGGGTGCACAATTACATTAGGAACAATGATAAAATGTCACTATACTTTAATTAAATTACTTACAATTCAAACTCAGTGTGGAGCTCCCCTCTTCTGCCCCCACCCCTGTTCCTAGTGGGGAGCTCCCAGCAGCAGTGATGCTTGTGCAGCCCACTCCCCGGAGCCTCTACCCACAGCACCACCGGCTCTCCTGGGGCCAGCAGGGTCTCCGGGGGCTCAGCAGACTTTGCCCACCACCACCTGCTGTGTGAGTGAAGTGTCTCCTCAGATGCTGTCCTGGCTCCTGCAGGTGTGGCAGAGACTGCCAGGGCTGCACACTAGAAATATTTGCTGCTGGTCCTTTACAGAGAAAATGTGGCAGGCTCTGATCTAGTGTACAGGGAAGTTTGACAACATTTGAGTCCACAGAGGAATGAACTAATAATACTAGGAACCTGTGATGAGGTGTCAGTACACGCAGGTTAAAAAGATGTGATTTAACTATTCCCCGAACCCCTCTGAAACAGATCACTTAAAATTACACCGTCTAAAGACACAAGTCACATATGACATCTATTATTTAGTGGTACGTGTCACAGAACCCAGAGTTGAAAAAGTCAGCAGTTCCCATGTGATACAGTTAATAAGCAGTAACTGTGTGTCCCAGATAGAAAAATATAACAATAATTTGGAAAATCTCAAATATGATATGGATGAATCTTGTTCTAAAATGTATTCCATGATTAATGGATATTTTTAAAATTTATCATTTTATTATTGTCATATAACTTTAATTTGCCTTTAAAGCGGACAAATAGCCCAAGAAATTTCCCATTAGTGGCGACTTATGTATTTAATATCCCATGGAAGAAGTTAGATTTTCACAGCTCCTTAGAGCAGAAGTCGGCAGCTCACTGTGGACCCTGGTGCCCCTTTGACACAAGGCAGGTGTCAGTGGATGGGAAGCGTGTCCAAGCTGAGCCTCAGAAGCGCAGGCCCTCTCTGTGCACAGAAAGAGGCTGGCACTTCATGCAGAATGGCTTACTGGGGTGTAATCATTTATACAGAGTTGAAACTGAATTTACACGGGGACCGAGACCAAATGAATATCAAAGGCAAGGCCATTAAAAACCATTAAAAACAAAATTATGACCTTGCTATTCCCAGGCACTCCGGGATCGGGAAGACGCCTGAGTTCCCGTGGGAGGGGAACTCACTCTGCCAAAACCCCTCCAGCAAAGCCACCTCTGCTTGCTGCTCCTCGAGTAATTTGCTTCTTCTCCAAATTTTAGGGATTCACCTGTCCAGAGAAAGGGAGGCTATGACTGCCCATCCACCTTCTCACTTCTTTTCAATTTCTCTTTTTTTGCAGTGGCTGGGAGACACCTTGGCCTTAGGAGTTTCTTCTTATTGGGGAATAATTCAGACTGTTTTCTAAGTTAGATGTGTGCAAAGGTCATTCCAGCTGTTTCTAAGAGTCCTGCTATTTCATGTCCTTACCTGGGCAGCAGCACGTGAGGACCTTGGGAAGAGCCCACTGGGCTGTGGGTGCTCCCTGAGTCCCTGCCACACGCCTAGTGGGGACAGGGCAGGAGCCCAGGGCGGTGGTTTATCTGCCCTGCGGGATCCACTTCCTAGTGAAGGTGTAAGTCAAATAGGCAGCGTGTGACCTGGTGACAAGCGCTGAGGAGGGAAACCCAGCCCAGAAGACACCATGAATTCCCCGTGAGGTGGCGCGAGGACCTCCCTGAGAGGGCCTCCAAGTGAGGCCTGAAGCAGGTGTGCTGTTGAGCCCAGTCTGCCTGGGGCACGGCCGTCCCAGCTGAGGGAGTGTGGGAAGGGCAGCTGTGAGGCACGTGGCTGGTGGCACAGAAGGGCTGGCAGGCCCAGGTGCAGCCCCAGCAGGGCCCTGTGCTAGGCAAGACCCGCTCCGGGGATGGGGAGCAGCTGCGTCCCCCATGTCTCCACTTGGCACCATAATCACATCTCCCCCTTCTGCACCTGCGAGGAGGCTTCAGTGCTTCTCATCCCAAGGCTTCTTCAGGCTTCACCAGCAAGAAGGGAAGCTTAGTGGGCCTGACACGAAGTGGGTGAGCTCCAGTAGAAGGCGGCCACAGACACCTGCAGGGCATCCAGGTTCCTCATCCGAGGGATCCAGGTTCCTCATCCGGGGAATCCAGGTTCCTCATCCCGGGGATCCAGGTTCCTCATCCGAGTCATCCAGGTTCCTCATCCTGGGGATCCAGGTTCCTCATCTGGGCACTTACTAGACCAGGCAGGTGGCGCAGAGGGAGCCGCCACGTGAGGACAGCACAGACTGGTGGTCTCCAGTGGGACAACATGTTTCTATTTGTTGAGGGCTCCCGGGCAGGGCATGTGGCTAACTCTGTTGTGGACTGTATGGCGCTGACGTGGAAAGATAAGACAGCCCAGGGCAGGGGACTCAGAAGCTCCCTCCAGATGCTTTGACCCCGAAGCGAAGATGAAAGCCTGGTGGAGGAGGCGCTTAGAGCAGAGCGTGCCCGCTGGAGGTCCCTGCTGCAGCTCCCACGGCACCCCGCACATGGGTGCTCTGTGCCCCTTGATGAACGTTTGGGTCTGGAGGTCTCCATGAAAGCTAAATTTTGTGCTAAAAATCTTCACTGCCACAAATACTAGATTGATGTCCCCAGTACAACTCAGTTTGCCTTGGGTGGACGATTTCTCGGGAGGACCCTCCCCACTGTGAACTCACCTCTTCACCTTCATCCTGTGAAATGTGGGACACAGAGATGTGTCAGGGCTGGCGGTGGAAGACCCTAAGTGGGGATTATTGAAAACCTGTACCTTCCTTCTTTTAATGAAGAGATTTTAAAAATTCATTGCTGCTGGGCAGTTTAACGGACGATGAGCCGGAACACAACCGCGGGCTCTGGGTGCGTGTCACAGTTACCTGGGTGCGCTCACCTGCCTGTCGGAGTCTGGGCATTCGATTTATAGAATGGATGGTTTCTTAATAGCGCTGTATGTTGGAGGAATTCTGAACTCCCTGGAACCGCAAATTTCATGCATTATGAAGTGGTCCGTAGGGTCACATATTATTACAATCATGGAGTGGAAATTAACAGTCGCCTATGGGGAACCCCTGCACCCGGAGGGGAACCCTCCGCAGCCCCGGCTAACTTGGCAGCAGAAAAGCCCCGCTCCTCCTCACTTTTTTCTATATTGAGAAATCTTCCCCCTGCTCAGAGATTCTTCATGTTCCCACAAAAGGAGTGTGTGGGCCTCTGGATTTTTTCAAATAATCTATATTGAAAGGGCACCGATACTGCTAGAGCAGCAGACGGTTCGATTGCCAGTTCACTCGCCATCTATTGAGATCCTTCTGCCCAAAGATTAATTTCTGAAATAATTTAATTTTCACAATCTTTATAATGAATTACCTTGTAGATCAAGTATAATGTGAGAGTTTTGAGTAGAACTCCCCAGCGCGTACACTCAGGGAAAGGTATTTATGCAAAACCATAAACCCAATGTTAATTTTTTTTTTTTTTTTGAGACAGAGTCTCACTATGTCTCCCTCAGTAGAGTGCTGTGGAGTCACAGCTCACAGCAACCTCAAACTCTTGGATTTAAGTAATTCCCTTGCCTCAGCCTCCCGAGTAGCTGGGACTCCAGGTGACCACCACTACTCCCATTGCTGCGTCAATATTACTTTTTACATAGAATGGTGTCAGTTCAGGTGAGCGAGTCTGTGGAGCAGTGGCGTCTGCGTGTGAACCGGCGGCCGGCACTCCTGGACAGGTGGCGTGTTGCTCACTCAGGACGTGAGGCGTCACCAAGATGCTGACAGAGGACTAACCCCAGGCTGAGACCACAGCGACTCTCGGCCCAAATGCCAACATGTAGGTAGTGTTTTTCAACCTCTCTTATCACACAGCACACTAGAACCTGGAGCTAAACTTCCACAACACACTTCAATCATGCTAATAAAAAACGGGTTAAAAAAATACACTTACTGTGCTTTGAACTCTGTTTGAAAATAATCTAATTAATGATCTTTAAAAATTTTCATAGCACACCTAAGATCCTCTCACGGCACCCTAGTGTGCCACAGCACCTGGGTTGAAAATCACTGGATCTGGGATTAGAATAGTTTATATCAAGCCCTGAAACGATGGATAGATGTGTGTGCATTTGTGAGCGTTTTCATTTCAGCATCTCACCTCAGTAATATGCAGTTTTTTTATTATAAAATATTTGCACAACAATGAAGAACAGAAATTAAAAATGACTGATTTTTGTTTCTAAGAAATTAAAAAAGAAATGTAAATTAAATTTAGTGTACGTAAAAAAAGAAATAAAAATAAGAAAACAAATATCAGTTAAACAGAAGAATCAAAAAGTAAAAAGTGAATTTTTTGAAAACATTAATATAAGTCACCTCCTGCTGGGGACTTTTTAAAAAAAGAAACAGAATCACCTCCTGAGACACATTCACTCTGCGTGATACAAAGAACCTTTTAATACTTCTGGATAAATAGTGTCCCCCTACCATGGTGATCAATTTTATAATGTGGATGAAACGGACTAATCCCAGAAACACAACTTAGAAAAACTGACTCATCACAAAATCCCCAAACCAGAAATGTTGGTGTGGATGTGGAGAAAAGAATATTTTTGCACTGCTGATAGGAATGCAAACTAATACATTGCTTTTGGAAAGATGTTTGGAGATCACTTAGGGACCTAAAAATAGACCTGCCATTCGATCCTTCAATTCCTCTACTAGGTATATATCCAGAAGACCAAAAATCACTTTATAACAAAGATATTTGCACCAGAATGTTTATTGCAGCCCAATTCATAATTGCTAAGTCATGGAAGGAGCCCAAGTGCCCATCGACCCATGAATGGATTAATAAATTGTGGTATATGTACACCATGGGACATTATGCAGCCTTAAAAAAAGATGGAGACTTTACCTCTTTCATGTTTACATGGATGGGGCTAGAATATATTCTTCTTAGCAAAGTGTCTCCAAGTAATAGAAGAAAAAGTATCCAATGTACTCATCCCTACTATGAAACCAATTTATAGCTTTCATATGAAAACTATAACCTAACTATAGCCCAAGAAGAAGGGGTAAGAGGAAAGGTAGGGGACGGGGGAGGATGGGTTGAGAAAGGATAATTGGTGGGACCACACCTACCGTGCATTTTACAAGGGTACATGTTAAATTTACCAGGTGTAGAATATAAATGTCTTAACACAATAACTAAGAAAATTCAGTGAAGGGTATGTTAACCAGTTTAATGAAAGTATTTCAAATTGTATATAAAACCAGCACATTGTACCCCATGATTGCATTAATGTACACAGCTATGATTTAATTTAAAAAAAGAAGAAGAAGAAGAAGGGAAATTCAGGGTAAGGACACTGAAGAAACACTCACAACTGCTCATGTGACCCATAGCTGGGTCACAGAGGTGGAGCTACAGATTCAGAGGCAACCAGAAGGCCTCTTCTTTATCTTCTCCTGCCTTCTCTGGGATGGCTCAGCACCATTTCTCTCTCTCACAAAGCAGGACAGCTTGGTCTGTGTAGAAGTGTTCTACTCTCTTCACTTCTAGATTTGGAACTTTATGATATGGGCTAATCTCGCTAAAGTCAAGGTGGTTTTGATTTGCATTTCTCTGATGATTGGGAGAGATGAGCCCTTTTTCATAGGTTTGTTAGTCATCGGTCTGTCATCCTGAGAGAAGTTTCTATTCATGTCTCTTGCCCAGTTATAAATGGGGTTTTTGCTCTTTGCTTTTTAATTTGAGTTCTCTCTAGGTTCTAGCTCATTTATATTGTTTGAATGTCTTTTGAATCAGAAAAAAACACTCAAAAATCTTATTTACATAAAAGCTAGGTGATGAGAAACCTGTGAAAACTAATTTCTTAGAGATATATAGAAAATGAACACAAAACAGCATCCTAATGATTTAGGTGTGGCTTCAGCCTGGCAGTTTGAGACTTTTCCTTTGCTTCTCATTTTCGGAAAGCTACTCTTTTCAGATCCGGGGAGAAAAATCTATTTGCCATTTCCTACATTAAATATTGCAGATCAGTACCACATTAGAATCAGAATAAGAGGACAGAAATTTCAGAATTTTCAAAATCCTATATATATTTTGCATATTATGTAAAAGCACTACATTTGAAAACAAAAAGTCATTTCTTCTTCCAAATGAGGCTTACCTACATGTTTCCAAAAGTTTTTGGTTTGAATTACTAGTGAATCTTAGCATGTGTGGGGACAAGGCTCAAGTAACCTAAAATCCTTAGGTTTTGAAAGTTTAACAAACAGTATTTTGATTAACAGAATCAGCCTTGTACCACAAGTTTGACACAGCAGGTTGAGTCCATTTCCCCACAGAGCCTCCTGACATGTGCTATAGCTCTTTTTTTTTTTTTTAAATATCTAGCATCCTTTCTATTTTATTTTATTTTATTTTATTTTATTTTATTTATTTATTTTTTTGCCATAATTTACCCTTTTATTTTGCAATACGCTATAGCTCTTATTACCACTATTGCCTCTGTGCCTCCCTGGCTAGAATATAACTTCCCTGGGGCAAGAACTCTTGTCTATATTGTTTACAGATGTATCCTGAGCTCACAGAACCTGGCACAGAACAGGCTCTCTCTAAGCTGGCTGAAGGAAGAGCTGGTTAAACTTAGGCATAATATAAATTCTTCATGACCTAAAGATTACTGGTCTGTGTTGCTGCCAACAACTGCCACAAGGATTAGCTACAGGAGTGGCTGCTGTGGCAGGACTTTGCTTATTTCCAGGTGTCAGTGTGAGAATCAGAACATGGGCACATGGGGCAGTTCCCGTTCTTCCTGAGTTGGCGGCCTTGTCTTTCAGAGTGATAAGACTCCAGCCTCCTGCCCCTGACCCTACCATTCTCACTTACAGACGTTCTACATTCACCATAAACCTGCAGTGTTAATCTTGGTAAGTCAGCAGCCTCTGTGGCTCACAGCGAGCCTCATCGCCTTCTCTAGAATCTAGTTGTCCAGTTCTGCTGTAAGCACCTGCGTCCTCAAGAAGTACCAAGTCACTGCTAACTGAACTGCTTTGGGGTCAGCCACGCGGGTTCCTGCTCACTAATGTACATTATGAGTATAGCTTTAGATGACTACTTTAGGAGAAATATTTGTCTTATAATTTATCTAGCATATGATACCTTTTATATATTCCAAATAAAAATCTGGCAATATTTATTCAGTGAGCTCTATAGGTAAAAGACCCCCAAAACTACCTCCTGAATATGGCTTAAATATGCTCATGTTTCTCCAATGTATGCAATTTTTCATATATCAAAAAGTGTTGGATACAACAAGGTGTTAAAATCTCATGCCCACTACCTAAATAAAATTATTCTGTCTTATATCTAACATCCACACATGCACATAAATTATCATTTATCCATATGTATACACATATGCATGAGGATATGTACATGTAATAGAACCTATGTGTAGTTTTTTGCTTTTTATTTTTGCTGAATCACTTGAAACTAATTTGTGGTAGCTTCTAGGAATCATTTATAGAAATCCTACATATGTGACAATGATGGCACACATTCACATAAGCATCTGAAATTCTTAGGGGCTTTTCTGTGGTCTTAGAAGAGGCCCTGGATGTTGGGAAGCCCTTGGCAGCCACCAAATTCAGTTAATGGTGGAGCTATCTCTGTGCATTTAATCCTTACTGGGCTACTAATTGGCTCTGTGGCCTGAAACAAGGGGCTTATGGGCCCTGATGATGATATTGGTGGTGATAACGATGATGATGATGATGATAATAATAGCAGCAAATTCTGTTTTTTTGAGACAGAATCTCACTTTGTCACCCTTGGTAGAATGCTGTAGCATCATAGCTCACAGCAACCTCAAACTCCTGAGCTTAAGGGATTCTCTTGCCTCAGCCTCGTGAGTACCTGGGACTACAGGTACTCAGATCCCACTGCAACAGATGGGATCTGCAGTGATCAGATCCCACTGCAACACCCAGCTATTTTTAGAGACAGGGTCTCGCTCTGGCTCAGGATGGTCTTGAACCTATGGGCTCAAGCAATCCACCTGCCTCAGCCTCACAGAGTTCTGGGGTTATAGGCGTGAGCTACCGCACCCAGCCTACTATTTTTTAATTATTCATTTATTTTTATTAGACCATAACTGTGTACAGTACTGAATTTATGGGGTACAATGTGCTGATTTCATATACAATTTGGAATGTTTACATGAAACTGGTTAACACAGCCTTCACCTCATTTATTTGTTGTGTTTAGACACTTATACTCTACTCTTAATATATTTGACACATACCCTTGCAATATACACAGTAGGTGAGGTCCCACCAATGATCCTCCCTCCAGGTGGCTACCCCTCTCCTTGCCCTCTTCTTCTCTCCTTCTTTCTGGGCTATAATTGTGTTTTCTCATTTGTATGAAAGTGTGGGTAATTATGTATTAGTTTCATAATAGTACTGAGCGAACTGGATATTTTTTCTTCCATTCTTGAGATACGTTACTAAGAAGAATATGATCTAGCTCCATCCATGTAAACATAAAGAGGTAAAATTTCTGTCTTTTTTATGGCTGCATACTATTCCACAGTATACATATATCACAATTTGTTAATACAACGGGCACTTGGCACTGCTTCCATGACTTGGCAATTATGAATTGGGCTGCAATAAACATTCCTGTGCAAATGTCTTTGTTGTAAAGTGATTTTTGGTCATCCGGATATTTACCTAGTAGAGGAATTGCAGGATCAAATGGCAGGTCTACTTTTAGTTCCTTAAGTGTTCTCCAAACTTCTTTCTAGAAGGGAAGTATTAGTTTGCATTCCCACCAGAAGTGCACAAGTGTTCCCTTTTCACATCCACGCCAACATCTGTAATTTTGGGATTTTGTGATGTGGGCTAATCTTATTAGAGTTAGATGATATCTCACAGTGGTTTTGATGTGCATTTCTCTGACGATTATAGATGATGAGCACTTTTTCATATGTTTGTAGGCCATACGCCTATCTTCTTCAGGGAAGTTTCTATTTAAGTCTCTTGCCCACAATGAAATGGGATCACTTGTTCTTTTCTTATTAATTAGTTTGAGTTCTCTGTGGATTCTAGTTATCAAAACATAACCTGCAAATATCTTCTCCCATTCTGAGGGCTGTCTGCTTGCTTTATTAACTGTATTTTTGGCTGTGTGGAAGCTTTTTAGTTTGATCAGATCCCAGTAATATATTTTTGGTGTTGTTTTAATTGCCCAGGGGGGTCCTCCTCATAAAATATTCTCCCAGGCTGATTTCTTCAGTTGTTTTCCCTGCACTCTCTTCTAGTGTCTTTATAGTTTCATATCTTAAGTTTAAATTCTTTATCCAGTGAGAATCAATTTTTGTTAATGGTGAAGGGCGGGGGGTCCAGTTTCAGTCTTCTACACATTGCTAGCCAGTTCACTTAGCACTTTTTGTTAAATAGGGAATCTTTCCTCCAATTTATGTTTTTGATAGGCTTATCAAAGATCAAATGATGATAAGTTGCTAGGTTCATCTCGTGGTTCTCTATTCTGTTCCATACATCTACCTCTCTGTTTTTATGCTAGTACCATGCTGTTTTGATCACTATAGACTTCCATAACCTGAAGTCTGGCAGAGTGATTCCTCCTACTTTGTTTTTATTTCTGAGTAATGTCTTGGCTATTCACAGTTTTTTCTGATTCCATATAAAATGAAGTATTATGACAGTGGTGCTTTAATAGGGATTCATTGGAAACTGGGGAGTGTTCCACCTACATCTGTTCTGAGCTAGGATTAGCATCACAGCATGTGATTTTCTTCCTTGGAGACTATGCCTTTGCCCTGCCCACACTCCTCCTTTGGAACTCCTGCTACATGAGGTCTGACTCCCTCCGGTGGTCCACAGAATTGGGGAGGTGTCTCTCCCAAATTTGACCCTGGTGGGAGTGTGCTGCTGTGGGTCTGGGGTGCTGCCACGGTTGGGGGGTGCTGCTGGTGGGAGGTGTGGCCCCTGAAGATTGGAGGTGCAGCTGCCACCAGTGGAAGGTACAGCAGCCCCACGGGACCTCCTGCTATACACTTTCCCAGCATGGGGCCAGTCCCCCTCCCCTTGCATCTCTCTGCTTCTACTAGAGTCACAGTTTCAACACAGCTGTGCCATGGCCCATGAGATGTCCAGCCCTACCAAGGAACCACCAGACACTCTGGGTTCTACAGGGGGTGGCTTCCAGACCACTAGGAGAGGGGAAAGGGTGGACTGGGAGTTTAGGAAGGCAGGAAAAATATTTGTTCAACTTTTATTCCAGGCAGAGACTGCCCCTCCTTGCAGTGGGATCTCACTGGAGAAGAAGTCCTGGCCTTTAGCCACTCTCTCCTACGGGGTGAAACAAGAGGTCTTCTGTTCACTGCTTGCTTATAAAGAGCTCACAGAAAGCCACTCTCTTGGGGAAGGGGAAGAACTCTTGTCCTCTTTGGGATGGGTTTTGTACCTGAAATTTGCTTCCCTGGAGTCCCAGCTTGCCTCAGCAGGGATGACATGAACTTATGAATCTTCTCTCTCAGCTCAGCTCCTGACCTTCTGCTTTACTGGGTTTGTTCTGGCTATTATCTCTCCCTCTGGATAGGAGCTTCTGTTGAAAGCTGGCTCCAGTTAGCCATCTTACCTCTTCTCCTCCCCAGCCAAATTCTTAATGGTCCTTATTGTGTGCTAGGATCTGCCATTCTAAATCCTTTTCCTGAATGTTACTCATTTCATCCCATAACCATCAGTGACCCTGGACTTGGCTGACTTGGCTGTCTTGGCCACAATGGAACTACATATCCCAGATTTTGCTTCCCTGTGGGATAGTTAGGGCTGGCATGTGAAACAGGAAGGTGCAAGAAGCCATTTTTCATGCTCTGAAGGTGGGAGCCAGGCCATGCCTTACCCACTGCCCACTCTGTTGGCACAAGGCCTCTCTCCAGGCCTGTAGTTCCTCCAGCTTTCACTGGATCTCTGATTCTGGCTTTTTTCGGTCCTGGGCAAGTCTGTTGTAGGGCCAAGGCAATGGGTGCCAGGTGCTGTGCAGGGCACTGCGTCACTGAAGTTGAGGTGGTGGGAGACAGATCTGGGCTCCCCTCTCTTTAAAGTCCAACTGACCTGGAAGTCCCCAGCCCCACACCAGCAGCAGTCTCGTCTGACAGCACCTCTGACTGCATGGCCTTCCAGCTAGCTCATGCCTAGCCCCTAGGAGAGCATTGGTCAGCACAGCCATCTGGCAAGGTGCTTACTTCATTTGTGAGTGACAGAGGCACAGAGAGGGAGTAACTTGCCCAGAGCTGCAGACACAGCACCTGGAAGAGATGGGACACAAATGCACACCCTGCTCACAGGCCAGCCTTCTGATCATTTTTTCTAATTTGGAAAATGGCAAAGATAATTTTTAGCATTAAGGGATTAAAGATAATATGTACAAAATGTCTGAACTAGGACAGGATAGAGACATACTTAATAAATGTGATGGACATCCTAATTACCCTGAAATAATTACATGAATAGATCAAATCAACACATGTACTCTGAAAATATGGGCAGCTATTACATATAATAAATTAATTAAAATCTCCATAAATGAATAAGTGGAAGCCACTGCCATGGAAGATGTAAAAATGGTATTTGCAAATATATCCTTCTTTTTAGAGATGTGGTCTTGCTCTGCTGTCCGGTTGGAGTGCAGAGGCCATTCAAAGGTACAGTTACAAGGCACTACGGCCTCAAGCTCTCGGGCTCAAGCAATCCTCCCACTCCAGCCTCCTGAGCAGCTGGGATGTAGGCATGTGCCATTGTGCCTGGCAAGGGCATGCAATAAAGCCCTCTTCAGTTTCAGTTAAGAGACACTGCAAAGCACAGGCTACCAAGGGCGGACTGGCAGACAGGCTTGAGTCCCTGAGGATGCAGAAGGGGAATATGACTTGGGCCGGATGTTGAGGGACTCCATAGGATAATGGGATCATGGACAACTGGCAGGGAGGGAGGTGTCTTGTGGGTCAGCCCAAGTGGTTGCTCCTGTCCTGTCACTGTGAGGTTTTATTTACACCAGTTCTAATTTATCTTCTCTTCTGACTTCTAACAAATAGCGATAGTGGGCACTGAAATGCTATTCCAGAGCAAACAAGAGGCATCATGGTGACACCATGGTGACAGCTACCAAAGTCCTCAGTCGCCCTGTACGCTGTCTACAACCACACATAAAGCATTTACACATCTTCCAAAAAGTCACAGTGGAAGGCCATTTACTATTATTTTGAATGATTCTCCTAAGAGGAACCTAACGAGGGTTAGAACTCTAATAAGTTTGTTTTTAGATCTGGATTTTTTTTTCAATCAAACAATTAAAAAAAAAAACTTTTCATTTTTCTTTCTTCTCTGGCTTTAGGAAGCTCAGCACTTAACCCCAAATTCCTTTCTCTGCCCTTGCCAGATCTCTTTCTTAGGCAACAAGTATCCTGCTATGTATGTACTTAACACTCTTCACGGAAGGTAGTGAATAATTTATAGATAGTAATGCAGACACTAAGAAATACTGAAGAAATACAGTCTGAGACTGAACAGCATTCCATGAAGTTCCCAGTCAGCAGAAGCACACTGAAGGCACATAGTGAATTGCTCTTTCTTCAAAGGGGCCTGGAAGGCTTCATGTGTCCAGGCAGAATTCTGTG
This sequence comes from Galagoides demidoff, assembly GCA_963574575.1. Lineage (NCBI taxonomy): Eukaryota > Metazoa > Chordata > Mammalia > Primates > Galagidae > Galagoides > Galagoides demidoff. The sequence goes on from CAUYQV010095176.1 coordinate 18,286, forward strand.
CCTGTTTAACCAGGTGTCCCACCTACTTATGAATCGCTGAGTGGGAAGCTCATTTACTTGGCCAAGTGAGGGCCCCTCTGAAGCACACCCAGACAGGCCTGTCACTTGTTAATCATGTCACTTTCCAGCCAGGGGTGTAGGATGCACTCTTCCCTGAAAGGGCGAGGATGGGAGGGAGAAGAAGCACCTTTAGGAATGTGTGTGGGGAGGTCTGGTACACAGAGAGGTGGACAGAGGCTGAGGCACCATTCAGGTCCTTTTCAGCAGAGCTGGACTGATCAATTCAGCTATTTCCAGCAAGTGCTAGGAAGTGCACACGGAGAACTCAGGGAAAGGGAAAACCAAACAAGTGATCTGAAACACATTTAACAAAGGCTCTTTTCTTACGTTTTTTAGGATAAATTAAGGAAAAAAAAGTGGGAACTACTTTTTTCAGAGAAAACTCACACATATAGCTTACATGACAAAAAAGATGGAAGAAAATATATAAAAATGCTCTATTCTTGTAGTAGTGACTTATTACTGGGGAGAATTGACTGGAAATTAAAGCTGGGTTTTGGTTGATGTTTTAAGGTTAGGCCAATCTGACAAAGCTGTCAGGTCACCATACAAATAGGGTTTGGTCTCTGTTGGATGGGATGTAAAGCTCTAACCCCAACTCCTGCCTCCCAGGGCCAAGTGCCATAATCTCCCTGCTTCCTGGAGCTGGGGGCTCCTCTGGAGAGCACCCCACTGCCCTATGCTGGGGCTCACATACGTCAGACCACATGGAGAGATCTGGACCAGCTGTGAACCTGGGGCACAGGGACCCGCTAGCTCACCTTTGCCCTACTCCAGCACCGACTGGCTAAAAGGAGTTATTCCAAGTGTTTGATGACCCCAATAGCTTCTGCCAGTGCAGAGCTGGCTGTTTTTGTGCAGGCTACTCCAGGCACAATGCGGGCAGCCTGTAGGCCCAAGTTCCATGGGATGGGCCCTGCCCACTAGGCACTGAAACTGCAGAAACAGTAGCACTTTCTTCCAGATCTTACACTAAGCCAGACCCCTTTGGAAGCAGGGCCCTGCACAGACCAAATTAAATAAGCAAAGTGAGACAGGCAGGCCGTGAGAGGAAGCAGCTCTAAGATTCAGAGCAGAAGACACTGTGGAAAGGCCTCACTTTCCTTCTGCCTCAAAGACCTGATTCTGAGTCCTGCCATGCGCCATAACCAGTTTCTTTCTTTTTTTCTTAAAAGAAAACTACTCTTCTCTCCAGAGCTTAAAAGGCTATGATATCACTTATAGCTTCTGCAGGAGGTGTCAAACCTAGACAACAGTCTAGGAAATAACTTTTATGGGGGTTATCTTCAACCGCCCTGTGCAGATGAGATAGCCCAGTGCAAACAATGAGGCTGACAGAGACCGGTGAGCTTCCTCAGTCTGGACGGGGGCAACAAGCCCAGGGAGGGCATAGTAGGCTGGCCCTAAGCTCTAAGCGTCACTTCCCCAGGTCTGGGGCCCCTCAGCCTGCAGCCCCATAGCCAATGGCCTGCTGTTCACATGCTGTCTTCCTGCCCCCACATGTGGGTACCCTACACCCCTTCCATTAGATACCAGAAAGCCAGGGTAAGGGTAAGGCAAGCCAACACTTATGGAGTAGCTGCCATGTGTCAGACACCAGGCTTGTGGCTGTAACTAGATAAAAACAGCTGGAGGAAGGTTTGCTCACCCTCCAAATACCTCTTGAGACTTGTACTCTTGATGATATGTCCCAAGTCTGCTATTATATACAACTGCAATACACTTTAAAAAGTGGACAAGTCTTAGGCAGTGGAAATCAGAGCTGAAGGGACAGTTGGGGGTCTGGGGACTGTGTCTAGAAGGGTGCCACTGTGGCAGCTCCTGGGGGCTGGTCAGAGAGGTAGAACCTCAGGCCCTCTGGAGGCAGGGCCCAGGAGTCTGCTACTGATTTTATGCCTGCTGAAGTTGGAGAAGTGCCCTCCTGGGTCCATGCTGGATTCATGAGTCAACTGTGCTCCAGTCCCACCAGTTACCATGGGTAATACAGGCAAGTGGGCAGTTCTCTGACCTATATCCCAGTGTGTGTAATACTGGGTGGGGCTAAGAATGGTCTCTGGTAGAGATGCTGGGAAGGGTAAGCTACCAGAGCATGGAACCGATTAAGTGTGTAGTAACTATAAGTCATCACGTAATTATCAGTTATCATCTCCCAGGCAAGATGCTGAGCAGCTGGAGATGGTCTATTTTGCCTCTGGCAACAAGAAGCAGAGGCGTCACGAAAGCAGGTGGACCATGGTGGTGTGTGTGCCTGGCCTTCCCAAGGACACTGGCTGAGCCCTTCCCACACTCTTTCAGCCTCCCCTAGGAGAAAGGGACACATGGCTGGCCTGGTGGGGAAAGCTCTGCCAGCACAGCCACAGTTGTCTACATGGGGGTAGCTGGCACACGAGGCCTAGGGCTGGCAGGAGGGGCAGGGCGAGGGTATGGGATGGCCACCCCATAGCCCTCTTTACTCTCTGTTCCTGCTTTTGGCAGCTGGAGGGTCCTGTTCACAGTCAGCTAGCAGACACCAGACAAGCCCAGTGTCCCACTGTGGGGCCTCCCGATCCTGCACCCACTAGCTCCCACCTCTCCACCTTCCCTCCCTCATCCCTTCTTTCACTAATTCCACAAATCCTTATGGGCGTCTAACAGGGCCAGCTGTGGTTAGAAGTACTAGGGAGATAACAGTGCCCAAAAGAGGCAAAGTGCCTGCCTTCAAGGTGCTTGTCCTCTGTGGGGGGGGATGTCCAGGCTGTGACACAGTCCCCGGTGCTAGTGCTGATGGTGCTGTGGGGACAGGCCAGGTGCAGAGGGTGGTGGTTTTCAGGGGAGAGTGAGCATGTTTCACAGCAGAGGCCTTGGTAGGAGCCTATGTTTACATGGGAGGGGACCAGGCAAGAAGCATAGCAGATGCAGCCTGAGACAGGAACCTCAGAAGCTCAGAGTGGCCTGGGCAATGAGAGGGAGGAGAGGCAGGAGTGGGGCTTGGTCAGGAGGTGGCATGGGGACTCACCCCCCACTGGGGGAAATGGGTCTGCTCTGTGGGTCACACGGTCAGCTTTTTTAAAGACGACCCCCCCGCCCCGCCCCTGATGGTCCCATGAGAAGTGACTGCAGGAGCTGAGGGCAGAAATAAGGAGATTCATCAGGAGGCTCCTGAGGAAACTTAAAGGGTTCAGAGCTGGTGGTGGCCACACCCTGAGGTGGAGTACACGGGGTCTCCTGAAAGAGGGCTCTGGTGTTTTTGTCTGAGCAAGTTTGCCCTTTCCCAAGTTAGTTTCCTCCCAGACAGCAGCTCAGAATACCTGGGCTCCCCTAGGCCCATGCCCACTCTCACCTCAGCTCAGGCAGCCTTTTGTGACCATCTCCCTGCCCCACCCAGCATTAACCACCAAGCTCTGCACTGTGACAAGAACCATCCCTGGTTTGTGGACGCCTACCCAGGGGCACTCCAAAAGCATTCTTTCTAAATGTCTGAGTAACTCAGCGAGGGAAGAGTTATTACCCTAAAGTTTCAGATGGGGGAGCAGAGGTTCCCAGCACAATGTAACCTGCCCCTTGTCATTCAACAAGTACACATAAGAACTTGGATTCAATCCAAATGCATCTGACTCCAAAGCCCTTGTGACACTCACCCCGGATGAGTTCTTAAAATCACAGCACCTGGAACATTTTGCTAGATTTTTAGTTCTTGTGTCTACTATGAAAAGTGGGGCTGGGTACAGGGGGCTTACCCAACCCCACAGGCCTAAGAACCTAGAGGGGTTAAGGATCCATGAGAGTGCCCCATTATACCTCTTGCTTCTCCATCCCCAGCTCAAACTCATTCATTTTTTGACAATCTAGTAATCAACACAGACAATATGCAACTAATCAGATAAATATATAAGATAATTGTTATGGCTCGAATTGTCTCCTGCTCCCTGAAATCCTTATATTGAAATGCTAGTAACCTCAGAATATGATCTCCAACTTCTGAAGTTGGAGCATCAGAGTGTGCAAGAGTAGAAAAAAGGTTTGTATCATGGGACTAAGGAATGCAGGCCTTAGTTCAAAACAGTAATAGGTGGAGGAGTACAGAAATGACAAATAACCCCCTTACAGTTCTTGGTAGTGGCCATTTGGACAGGGCCCTCTTCCCCCACATGACTGCAGAGAACAGCCTCCTATGCCAGTTTGAGATCTACCCCTGCATATCTCCTTACTTTCTAATATAAAACTTTATATTTTGGTCTTTAGCAAAATTAAGATAGGTCATGGGAAGAGGGACAGCTGAGAGTGCATCTTTATGTACACATTCTCTTTAGCAATACAAGTTCTGAAAGTGCCATTTTCAACCATTACTTTTAAGATAAATTTATTTTTGTTTAGTTGACTGAAATTATACATTGAAGAAAATCTTGGCTGGGTAGTTTTTAGTCGCTTCCTTAAAATATAGATTGCATTTTGCTTCTTCTTCCTGCTCCATTAACTTAATGTTCCATATTTCAGGGACTCCCCCCCCACCCATTTTAATTCTTTTAGAGGAAAAAAGCTGAGATGTTGTTTTGGGGAGCTACTCAGCACCTTATAAGAATTTGGAAAAGTTTTTACCAAGGTCTGATAAGGTAGATGAAAAACGGTCCTCTTCCTGAAATTTATCCCCCTTTCCCTCTTAGCATTGCCTGATTGGGGAAGAAAGGCAGAGAGGTGGGTGAGGAGTTGCTAGCATCAGGAGGTGCCCACCTGCACTCCCCAGAAAATGCATTGTGGAAATTTGCACGGATGCTCTGTGATACTAAACTATAGCTCCTGGAATCAAGAACTTAAATGACTCTTTCCACTTCTCGTAGAACCAAAGTGACATTGTATTTTGAACATAGTAAGTTCTCTTTATATGTTTTTGTTTACTTTTTATTGAAGAATACTACAAATTATACACATACAGAAAAGTGCATGTCATAAGTATACAGCTCAGTGCATTTCCACAGACTGAATGTCTGTGCAAGCAGCATGTAGATGAAGAAACAGAACAGAGACAGAAGGAAAGGTCCTTCCTTCCTGCCTGGGACTTTCTGCCCATAAATGAACATGTTAATGACTCTGTATTGTGTGAAAGGGGAGAGGGAAGAAAAATATCTAATAAAAATGTTAGGAATATAGCTACCTTATCTGTTTTTGTATTTATAGGTAAATCTCACATTTAAAAAGAAAAAGATTTAAGATGGCAACCAAAGATATATACCAATCAATAAGATTAATAAAAACAATTAGATAGGAGGGATTTGAAGTAGAGGGCTAATATTGATAGGAAAAGACGGTAAAGCAAGTGTAACATCCTCAAATTATGTTATTTGCTATGTATTTTCTAAAGCTGTGCTGTTCCATGGTAGCCCTAGCCTAAGGTGACCAGATTTTAACATTGGTAAAGCGGGACACCATTGATGGGGGAAGGGTGATGGGGTGGAGGGGGAGGGGTGTTCTTAATTAAAAATTTGGTCTATATGGAGCAACAAAAATTTTCATAGAATGCAAAAATAGTATTGTAATATATATATTTTTAATTTCAACATAAGTACAATTTACAAATATAATAATTAAAAAAAATTATGAATAG
>CAUYQV010095177.1:0-18408 GCA_963574575.1 Galagoides demidoff
AAAAAAAAAAAAATTCATATTTCCCATAAAGTAGAGGAAAATCAAGCTCTTTATATAGGGGAGCACAATGTATACTATTAATGTAGTTAAATAATTTCAAAACATGTTTACTAAATTCCATTGATATATGTAAAATACAAACATATGGGAAAATAGAGAAAAGAACATTAATATACAATCTGTTTTCAAATTTAAGATAAGAGCTAACCATAGCTAGAGATGAACTGCTTCAGTCACAAAACAGTTATGCCTCAAATTATGAACATAATGTTTGTCATTTAAGTTGGGTCTACTCTAATAACAAAGCATTCTGAACACAGCTGGGTCTGATGACACAGGTGTGAAATGTACATTGACTTGAAAGATTTAAACAGTCCTGTGGGTAAGGCCAAGCTCCAAACCCCTCTGATGCTCAGTTTCAGCTACTCCCTTTGTGCAGTCCAGGGAGGCCTCAGGTATTACTCAGTCACCTAGGGCTGACTGCTTTGTACTACAGCCCCGCACTGCTGTATGATTCTCAAAGAATTTCGTAACACCCCCTCATCTCTTAAATCCTTTACAACTTTCCCTCGTTTGATCACTGTCTTTATTTTGTCTTGTGCTTCCCTTCTGCTATCTAACAATGATGTCTCGCATTTTGCTTTTTATAGCCATTACTAGATGAAAAGAACATTCTTTCTGGTCAGCAAAAGGACAAACCCCACTGCAGAAAAGCAACACTTGCTACTGTCCACTAGTTCCTAAAATCAGTAATGTGTATCCTCTCCACATTTGTTGCCTCACTGGACAGTTGAGGGTAGGAAAGTGTTAATGTCAGCACCTTAATGATGAGAAATAATAGCTGCATTTGAAGCCTAGTTCTTATTGTCTGTTATTATGATGTTGTATTTGTGCTTAATGTTGCTCTGTATTTTTTTGTTTAATCTTCTAAAAGTCCTCCTGAACAGATCCATATCAGAAAGTGAATTTGAAGCAGCAATAAAAAATATGCCAACTAAAAAAGAGCCAGACCTGACACTTTTACATCCAAATTTTGCCAAACCTACAAAGAGGAACTTGTACCTACACAGCAGAAATTATTCCATAATATTGAGCAGGAAGAACTCCCTCCCAACTCATTCTATGCAGCTAATATTCCTTTGATACCAAAGCCAGGAAAGGACACAACTGAAAAAGAAAACTATAGGCCAATAACTCATAGGAATATAGATTTAAATATTCTCAATAAGATTTTAGCAAGCCAAATTCAGCAGCGTATCAAAAACATAATTCAGTACAGCCAAGTGGATTTTATCCCAGAGATGCAAGGATGGTTCAACATATGCAAATCTATAAATGTAATTCACCACACAAATAGATGCAAAAACAAAGACCATGTGATCCTTTCAATCAATGCAGAGAAAGAATTTGACAAAATTAACTACCCTTTCATGATAGGAATGCTCAAAAAAATGATATAGATAGGACATTGCTCAAAATATTAAAGGTATATGTAACAAACTTATAGCCAACATCACATTGAACAGGAAAAACTGAAAGCATTCTTGCTCAGAACTGGAACCCAACAAGTTTAATCACTTTAACCACTTATACTCAACATAGTGCCAGAAGTTCTTACTATCACGCAGGAGAAGGAAATCAATGGGGGCCAATTGGGGTAAAGAGATAAAGCTATATCTCTTTGCTAACAGTATAACCCTTTATCTAGAAAACCAGGTATTCAAGTAGTAAAGTCCTAGAATTAATAAATATATCTGCAGGTTGATGAACACAGATCAATAGTTTTCATACACACCAAGAACAGTCAAGCAGAGAATCAAAGCAAAGGCATAATACCTATAGAAGTAGCAACCAAGCAAATAAAATACCTAGGAATATACTTAACAAAGGAGGTATAAGACCTCTATGGTGACAATTCTGAAACACTGAGGAAAGAAATTTCAGAGTATGTAAACAGAAGAAAAAAAGATACTGTGCTCACAGATCTGCAGAATCAACATTTTAAAAGGCTACAGTATCAAAGTGTTTTACAGATTCAATGCAATTCCCATGAAAAAACTAATACCATGTTTTGCATATATAGTAAAAATAGTTTACACAGTCTGAATGGAACCAGAAAAGACCCTGAGTAGCCAATAGTACTTTACATAGTTAGAACAAAACAGGAAGCATCATTTTATCAAACTTTAAGCTATGCTACAAAGCTATAGTACCTAAAACAACATCGTACTGGCACAAAAACAGAGACATAGACATAGGGAACAGAACAGAGAACCCAGAGATGAAATACTCCTCATAATCTCATCTGATTTTGACAAAACAGATAAAAACATACGCCAGGGAAAGGAATAGCTAGCTATTCAATAAATCGTGCGGGGAAAACTGGGTAGCTATATGTGTAAGAATAATGCAGGATCTGTCCCACACACAAAAATTAACTCATGATGGATAAAAGCTTACACCTATGATAGAAAACTATAGGAATTCCAGGATAAAATGTTGAAAAAACTCTACAGATACTAGTCTAGGCAAAGAATTCATGAAGAAGACTCAAAAAGCAATCACAGCACCAATAAAAATTAAATAAATAAATGGGACCTGATCAAATTAAGAAGCTTCCACCCAGCCAAGGCCACAATCAAAACAGCAAACAGACAACCCACAGAATGGGAGAAAATATCCCCATACTGTACATTTGATAAAGGACTGATAACCTGAATCTACAGAGAACTCAAGCAAATTAAGATGAAAGGATCAAACAACCCCATTAAAGAGTGGGCAAAAGAGATAAACAGAAGCTTTTCTAATAAAGACAGACTAATGGCCAACAAACACATGAAAAATCCTCATTTTCTCTAATTATCGGTGAAATATAAATCCAAACTTCATTGAGATATTACCTAAACCTAGTGAGACTAGCTCACAGCACCACGTCCCAAAGCAACAGAAACTACTGTGGATGTGGAGAGAAAGGAACCCTTACACACTGTTGGTGGGGCTGCAAACTAGTACAGCCTCTGTGGAAAGTTGTATGAAGACATGTCAAAGAACTTAAAGCAGACCTACCGTTTGCTCCAGTAGACCCACTGCTGAGTATACATACAAAGGAAAAAAGCTCATTTTTTTCCTGCCCTTGAATGTTTTTAGAAGTACAATTCACAACACAAACATGTGCAAACACCCCAAGTGCCCACCAAAACATGAATAGACTAATGAAATGTGCATACCAGGGAGTAGTACTCAGCCGTAAGAAAATAGTACCTTTCATGACAACTGAGATGCAACTGAACACCATTCATCAAAGTGAAACAATACAATAATGGAGAGACAAACACATGCACTCAATACCAAATTAGAATGAACTGATCAACACCTAAATGCCCACATGGACATAAATCTCAATGAAATCAAGCTCGGGGGGAGAGGATGGGTAACTTCACACCTACTGAGTGCAGGGCACTGAATCTAAGGGAAGAATATGCTTACAAGTTTGAACAACTTTTGATCAGTATAAACAAAAACAAAGTATATAAACAAAACGTGTGCCCCTACTATTGGGAAGTAAAAAAAATATCCATTATACTGTCATGTGAATTGTCTTACTTGCCTCTAAATGAGAAGGTTCAATAAAGGTTTACAAAGAAAATAAAATTAAGAAACTAAAGAGGCCTAAATTTGGCTTACTTAAGACCCTAAACAGCTTTAAAATTTTTGGAAGTTACTATTTGCATATCATTAATAGAATATTCATTTCCAACAATGGCAGCAAAAATTATTGTAAGGTTTTAAGTAATCAATTTTAGTAGAGCATATATAAATAGACATATATATATGTATATATATAGCATGTGTGTGTCTATATTATATGTCTGTGCTATTGATCTAAAATGATGTTAAACTATATTCTTCTCACAGTTAATCTGCATATCTTCACTTCCTTTTTGTGCTTACTACCTAGATGTAAAATAGGCAATTTTTTCTCTCTTTTATGCTCTTTGTTCTTTACTTCAACAACTTTTTATCCTGATTTTCTAAGAGGAAATTTGTAATGTTCTCTTTTACAATGAAATTCACTTTCTGAAGAATTAAGTTCATCTACTATAGGCTTTGCTATGTTAAAAAAAATGGCTTCAGTTTAGACTAAGTATATTCACTATTTGATACTTAGAGACATTTCCAATTTCTTCATACTTAAATATTATCCTTCAGGAACTGAACTGTACCAATCTCCAGGAAGATTCACATGTATGAGAACTTTTGTTTTCCAATAGGCAGTGTCTATTAATGCAAGCTACGTTATGACCCATAGAGATCAGCAAACTATTAAAAGATGCTAGTGAAAAGAATGCAATCAACCAGATTTGAGATTAGACAAAAGTGGGTTTGAGGTTTTTTTTTTTTGGTCAATAAGAGTATGTCTATTATAGAATGCTTTGACTCTGAAGTTCAGTATGGAGTCATCAATTAACTTATTATTTTTTCCCAAAGCCTCAGAAAATAGACAACTAATATTTATACATAAAAATAAAAGATAAATTCAAAAAACAGATCGTGCCAAATCTTATAGATAATAGAAAAAGAAGAAAGTTCTTTTTATTAAGGTTTTATAAACTTGAATAATGAGGAGAGTGGTGAAGACTAAATGAGATAATGAATGGGGAGATTTTAACAAAGTATAGTACTAAGTAAGTGCTCCTTACACGTTTGTTAACATAACCTCATTTATATATAGATTTCCTATCATAGTTTCAAATATTTCTCTTATAAATATGTCATAATATTGTAAACATGTTATTAATTTTAGTTCTAACAGAGCAAACACATTTTTAAAGATTACTGTTAAATTGAGACAGAAATTCTCATGATATTTGTCAAATCTCCTCACTCATTGGTTCTGCTCTAACATACAGTGCAAGTGTCCCATCCAGACTACACTGACATTTGTCTTCATACTGCTGGGGAACAGGGAGAAGTGGTATTTCTTTTAGTCCGTCCTCTGTGACAGTCTAATGGCTTTTGGCAAGCCGAGGAAGAAATCATTCCCAATCTCTCCTTCAGTCTCAAATCTAAATCGTACCTTTTTATGCTCAACCATAAATTATGTATCTAGACAGGGATCTCACTGTCTCTCACATTCATTTACGATGAGTGTTTTACTCAGGAAAGAAGAAGAGGTCTTTCAATTATAATTTAGTAAGAATTCTATTATAGCTCTACTTGACTGTACAGAAGAATAGATCAAAGTAGGTTTATTAACAGAAGAATACTTTTCTCCTTATTCTTTTTATAGGGGCACTGTTATTATAGTACCACTATAATAACCTATAGTATATTTACTCATGTTATAGTCATACTTATTTATGTTGTTCATATTAAATAATGTACCATGACGAAGAATTCAAAGATAGTTGTAAGGTTTAATCAAGTTATACATGTAGTGATAAAGAGGTTTATGGCACATAGCTACTGCTAAATAAATATTAGATATTAATATTATATTAAATAGGTAAGTACTGACAATATGAAAAACTCCATATGGGAATGTGTTTTCTCATAACAGGACAAACAGTTATTGTGCAACAATAGATTATGTAACTGGTAGAATGCCTAACCCCTTGATCCTTAGCTTTTCACAGATTATAAACCTTTGAGGGTTATCTCCAGGATTTAAAAACCAATTTTAAAAAGGTATCATAATAGAGTTGAGTACATTGGATACTTTTCTTCCAATCTTATGAAAATAGCACACTGTACCCATGATTGCATTAATGTACACAGTTATGCTATAAGAAATTAAAAAAAAAAAGAATATGCTCCAGATCCATCCATGTAGACATGAAGGAGGTAAAGTCTTTCTTTATGACTGCATAGTATTCCATGGTGTACATATACACCATCTTTCTTTATGACTCCATGTAGACATGAAGGAAGTAAAGTCTTTCTTTATGACTATATAGTATTCCATGGTGTACATACACACCATCTTTCTTTATGACTGCATAGTATTCCACGGTGTACATATACCATATTGATCCATTCATTGGACGATGGGCTCTTCGATAGGCTTCTTCCATGACCTAGCAATTATAATTAGGCTGAAAGCTATAACCCAATTTTAGCCCAAGAATACAGGGAAAGGGGAGAGGGAAGGGAGGTGATGGGGAGAGGATGGGTGGAGGGAGGACAATTGGTGGGATCACATCTATGGTTTATCCTATGGGGGTACATGTGAGTCTTTCTAAATGTAGAATATTATAAATGTCTTAACACAATAACTAAGAAAATGACATGAAGGCTATGTTAACCAGTTGGATGAAAGTATTTCAAACTGTATATAGAAACAACACACTGTACCCCGTGATAGTATTAATGTACACAACTATGATTTAATTTTTTTAAAAAAAGGTATCATACATTTCAAGAGATCTCAAAAAAAGAAAAAGAATCTCAGTTATTTGCTACCCCTCATTAGCAGAAGTAGCAATATAAGGTACTTTCTAACAGTTTTAAAAATATCTGAAAAAACATCAGAAACTTTTTCTTAAAGATGAGAAGACTGAAATAAGAAATTGAAAATACATCCTTTATTTTACATGTAAGTTCTAAGGACTATATTTAAAAGCAAAGGGAAAACACAACTTGTTGAGTCCAAGACCATTGGTGGCTTTTCTTCTGCCTGAAGATACTGTTCTATAATTTCATTTTGGTCTACAAAGAGCCTATGAAGTTATAAGGCCTACTTTTTCCCAAGAAGGAATGTCTAAGACGGTTCACTTCTTGTTTGAATTTACATTGCAAAATGAATAATCATAGATTGATTTCTCTTTGATTATTTGACTCTAGAATTCTTAGAAATACCATAACCATGGCTAATAAAAACATTCAGGAAAAATGTTTAAGAAGGGTTCAACAGCATATCAAAATATAATTAATGCATGTTTAAAATTGGATTTTAAAATACCTAGTCATAAGACTAAAGACAAAAATGTGGTATTCTTTAGTGAATCAAGGTCTATAATTTTTTTGATGAATTCTTTTAATTTAATCCATTCCTTACATAGTTATCTGAGAATAATTAAGAAATCTGAAAAACGTTTAAAATATAATCTTTACATACCAAAAATTCAAAGATTCTATTTATTCATATTATAGTCATATTTATTTATGTTGTTCATTATAAACAATATACCATGACAAAGAATGCAAAGATAGTTTAATATTAGCACATCTATTAATAGTAAATTCGAACATCATTAAGTGAAAAAAACATTCCGTTTATCTTGATAGATGCCAAAATAATCATCTGATTAGTACAGGAGGAAGACAAGGATGATTCCTTAACATGATACAGCAACCCAAAAGTGGACATCATCTTATCATCTTAAATGATGAAACACTATAAGGATTTCCTCATGGTAGGAACTAGACAAGGGTAAAATTTAGGGTATTCTCAATGATGCAATGAAAGTTGAAAATGGAATAGATGTTATAAATATGTTATAAGAAGACATAAGAATATATTACTACATAAGTTATGACAAAGTTATTTATATACAGTAGTGAAAAAATGGAGTGTTTATTTAATGCTTATTCAATGGTTTGGGGATTAATTGATTAAAATATTCAAAAGATAAACCCAATTCTTCTGCCTAATATTATACATAAAGATAAATTCTAGATATATTTAAAAGCAAATTGTCCAAATGAAATTATGACAAATGAAATTATGACAAAACTCATGGCAGGATAAAAACACAAGTGAATACTTACAAACTCAGTCTGGAAAAATCATTTCTATAACAAATAAAAGATAGGAATCTGAAAATGATGTTAGATATGACCGTATAAAATTAATGGTTGTCAAAGGGAGTTGACCAGTTGGCTACATGATATGAATACTTCAATGCTTCTTATAAGCACTAGCAGTGTGTTCTGTGGTCCACTTTTTTTTTTTTAAATAAACTCAAGACAAAAGGGATATACTTTTGTAAAAGTGGTCCAAAGCAACATGTAGACCAAATAATAACTGTGGGGTTACTTGCCATAGAAATAACAATCTCCATGAATTTTTTAACATTGGCAATTTGTTCTAAAATAGCTTAAATATTAGAATGTAGTGAAATTTCCAGGCTATTAAGAATAAATAGTACACTGCACGTTGGGGGATAGCTACTGAACTGCATGTGTGGTACTTTCATGGGTATATAATTATCTCCAAATTCAACAAGTCATTTACATTAGATATGTACAACTTTTTGTATGTCAGTCACCTCTCAACCAATTAAAGAATTACACTCAAAATGTTTCCATAGGTTCAATGAACAATGAATGAAACCTCATAGGTATTTTGTAATACATAGAATAAAAATGTTTTCATATGTATTGACTATAGATACTTCAAAGAGAAATATGAGGCCAGGCATGGTGGCTCACAACTGTAATCCTAGCACTATGGAAAGCCCAAGTGGAGAATCATTAAAGGTTGGATATTTGAGACCAACCTGAGCAAAGCCAGACTTATCTCTACTAAAAACAGAAAAATGAGCAGTGTGTGGTGGTGTGGGCATATAGTCTCAGGTACTTGGGTGGCTGAGGCAGGAAGAGCTCTTATCCCAGGAGTCTGAGGTTGCTATGAGCTGGGCTGAGGCCACTGCATTATAGCCTGAGTAATGGAGTAAGACTCTGTCTCAAAAAAAAAAAAAATGCTAAACATATTTATATAGCTGGAAATTTAGTTTTTCTACATATGTCTAAATAGTGTACTATTTCACAGAAAATCTCTCATTCTACTCTCTTCCCATGTATCTTCTTCTTGGTATAGTGTATTAAACTAACTACTATTAGTATGAAAAAATTTCCAAAGAAGCTTATAGGAAAATGGGAGTTTCAGCCAACCTGGCAGCACCTTTATTTTCTTTATAGCACTATAGTCAGGAGAAGGTTTAAAGGAACTTTAAAAAGATATAAGCATACTAAAATTTTTGCAGTAGCACAAAACAGAGCCTGTACATAAAGTGTAATAAATGGAATGCTGCAATGGACTGGAAGGCAGTAAGGTCTCTATTGAAGCTATCGTGTGCAAGATTCTATAAACGTAAGGCTGTAATAAAAGAAAAATAAGGGGGTGGTTTCTGAACATGGAGTACTATTTAACAACATTAGTAAATTTGGATTATACTTCTTCAGGACTAAGAATGAAATAATGGTTGAGTATCATAAAAATGTTTTAGGATTAAGTGACTTTAAATTTCTGATAGTGTTTGACTTTTAAAATATCTTTCCCTCACACTTCTACTGTAGAATTAGTAGAAAGCCTACTAGATTCTATTTAACAATGCCTTTAGCTCTAAGAGTTAAAGTAATACTTTCTTGTCACACATTGTAACAGAAGCATCTATTTTCTTTACCATTTTTAACCTTATAAAAGTACTTTTTAAAAGCATTACATATATAAACGAGATCAAACATTTTTCTTTTATTCTGCCACACAGAATAGAGAATGAAGCACTGGTGGCTCCATTTGGTGGCTACACGGGTAGGGGAGGGGGAAGGAAATGGAAGATGTAGGTCAAAGGAGACAAAATAGCAGGATGAACAAGTCTAGAAATCTAATGTATAACATGAGGACTAAAGTTCATAAAATTATATTAGAGATTTGTGTTAAATAAGCAAATTTTAGTTGTTCTTTGTCACACAAAAACTAATGTGAGATGATCAATATTAATCTGCTTCACTACAGTGATCATTTTGCGATCTATGTATCTCTATCCCATCATGCTGTAAACTTCAAGTATATACAAGAACATTTATTTGTGGCTCGTGCCTGTTGCTCAGTGGTTAGTGCACTGGCCACATACACCAAGGCTGGTGGTTTCAAACCCAACCTGGGTCTGTTAAACAACCATGACAACAACAACAACAATAAAAATAGCCAGGCTTTGTGACAGGCTCCTGTAATCCCAGCTCCTTGGGAAGCTGAGACAAGAGAATCGCTTAAGCCCAACAGTTTAAGGTTGCTGTGAGCTGTGACAGCACAGCACTCTACCAAAATGAGACTCTGTCTCAAAAACAAAATTATTTGTATAAAGTACTTAATTATAATTCTAACAAAGATATTCTTCTCTCAAACAGGGAGGTTATGATTACAGGAAAATTACTTGCATTTTGTTTTAAAGCTTGGAGAAAAAAAGCAATAAGCATTTTCCAAGTAGAACAACAAAAAATAATAGTATTATGTCTATGTCTATTTTTTCCACCAACTCCAGAATCTCAACACCACTAATGATTATGTATACTAAGACTGTAAATTCTAAATATATTCTATGTAAAGTTTGAAACTTATTAATAAAATGTTTACAGACAGTTAAGTCAAAATTGACAAGAATATCTGAAAGACATTATAAAATATAAATTCATTTAACAAATGAGTATTAAGGAACTTTCTGCATTTATAACCATAGTCGTTTCCAATGTTTAAAAGAATATTCTACTTGGATTCAAAGTTTTGAAATAAAATATCTGGTTTAGTAATTGTATACAAAAGTTTAGAGTAGCAAACTGTGTGCTTTGGGATTTAAAAAGGAGATATTTTGGTTGGGATTGTCAGAAAAGTCAAAGCATGGAGTCATTACAATATGCATAAAACAATGAGTATTTATACCTACTTACTCTTCTTAACTAACATTTGAGGGTGATACTCAAAATGAGCCAATAAGACTGTATAGCCATATTAATTCTACAGTGTGAGGGTGACACATTCATACTTGAGGTTTTTTTAATTAATTTCTTCATATGCTTATGTTAGTGGACTACCACTAGGGGACCGTTCCACTCTCCACAACCTGGCTGCTATGATCTCAATGTGTGCTTCCAAAATTCAAAATGAAAATCACAACTACAGCCCAGGATAAAGGAGAGAAATGGAGTGGGAATGGGAGGGAGGTTTGATAGAGGGAGGGTAAACAGTGGGACCACACCTATGGAGCATATTGCAAGGATACAATTCAAATCTATCAAGTATAGAACATAAATGTATTAACACAATAATCAAGTAAATGAGGTGAAAACTAGATTAATTGGTTTGATGTAAGCACTCCAAATTGTATAAAAACCCAACACATTATACCCGGCATATGCCTAAATGTATTCATAATCTATGTGTATATGACTTAATAAAAAGAAAAAAGAAAGAAAGAAACCTAATCCCCATTTTGGTCGTATTAAGACGTGGGGCTTTTTGGGTGGTGACAAAGTTATAAAGGTTCTACCCTCAAAATGGGATTAGTGCCCTTAAAAAAAGAGGTGGAAGGACCTCTTCCTCAGTGATTTTCACGGAGATTTATTTCAATATGTACATTAAGTGTTGATCAACTAGTTCTAGTTTGGTATTGAGTATATGTGTTTGTTTCTCCATTTTTGTGATGTTTCACTTAGAAGAATAATTTCTAGTTCCCTCCACAATGTTCAAATGATAGAAGATTACCATAGTACTCCAAAGTATGCATATATCATATTTCATTTAATCCATTCATTTATTGGTGGGCACTTGGGTCAACCCATATGAGAACAAAGTATGTAAATGGAACAAGTGTACCCCTAACATTTTGAAACTTAAAAAATGCTTAAAGAACTGAGTAAAAACAATAAACTACATTCTTGATGTGTTTCAGATTAAAAAACAGGCGAGGTGGCTCACACCTATAATCCTAGCATTCTGGAAGGCAGAGGAAGGTGGATTGCTTGAGTTCATGAGTTCAAGACTAGCCTGAACAAGAGTGAGACCCTGTCTCTAAAAAAAAAAAAAAAAAAAAAAGCTGGGCATTATGCTGGGTACCTTAAGTCCCAGCTACTAGGGAGGCTGAAGCAAGAAGATCTCTTGAGCTGATGTGTTTGAGGTTGCTGCAAGGTATGATGCCATGGCATTCAACCCAAGGGCAACTGAGTAAGATTCTGTCTCAATACAAAACAATATTACATACACACACACACACACACACACACACACACACATGAGGTTGAAGGAAGCTGTTTTGCCCTTTCCACCATATTGATGACACAGCACAAAGGAGTCATTTTAAAGTAGAGAACAAGCCTTTACCAAAGGTGGAATCTGCTGGTGCCTTGACCCTGAGGTCCCAGACTCCAGAACTGCAAGAAATAAACTTTTGTTGTTTATAAATTACCCAGTTTATAGAATTTTGTTATAAAAACCTGAATGGACTAAGACAGTGGTAAATCTCTCTCCAGAAATTTTTGATAGTATATAAAATATGAGATAAACTCAAAATACAGTATGCAACTAAATTAGTTATACATATTGTTTATTATTTTCAAATATTTATGTTAAATTTTGAGTATATATGCATGTTGTATTTGCATATGTTTATGTGCATATACTCATGCACAAACATGTATATACTTACATATACTTAATAAAAACTTCAATAAAAACTCCTCAAAATTGGTTCACTTTACCAGAAACCTTCAAAAGTATTTATGCTTCATTTCTATGGTTATTAACATTAACTTAGAGGACATTTGCTTCTGAATTCAGCTTCTTAGCTTTCCAGAGCCTTTGTATATGAGGTAAATCTTAGAATTGGACAGGAATTATCTCTTACCTTTACATCAGCAGGATTTCCATATTTGCTTTTTTTGCAATTATTTATTTTGCTATGTTTCTCTCAACTTAGTTTGTAAACCACATAGTCACTTTCTCCATCACTAGTTCTTCCATGGTCTTTGATTACCATTTAGGTGTCCAACTTTTAGCCCCTTCTCTTATATCTCTGTATTATACCATGTTACATTATTTCATGAATCTGAAAGATTATCACTGCTCTGAAGGTAACATTATTTACCATTAGTGGCTTAAATATGTAAACTATGGATCAAACAAAATGACTTCTGAAACTATTATCACTTTCAGGCAGAATGGGAAAAACCCCATTTTTGGCAAGGGAAAACACTCCCAGAAAAAGAGAAAAACTGAAATAAGCTGAGTAAGGTGGAATAAAAACAGTTTAATTAGTTTAATTTTAAACCAGCTGCTAAGTTTATTATCTGATCAGGTTTCTGCTTTTCCTAGAAGCCTAGCCTATAGGGGATACAGCTTGCAAACAGCCCTGCTGGGTCTGTGAACACTCTGAAGAAATAATAGCCATAGAGGAGGCTACAGCAAGGCCAGACAAGAAACATTAACTAAAAGGTCTCCTGTCCAGTCAACAGTCAAAGAAATACCCATTGTGGGGATTTGTATTTGGCCAGGGCAGAGATCAAGAGAACAGCTCGAGCCTTGAAATATGGGTAGGAGGGCTTGCGTACCTTATAACAGAGGAAGATGACTTTGGATTGGAGATAAGAGGATAAGTCCACTTTCCCACCTATTCACTCAGTGGTATCTGCTCCACGGAGAACTAGAAGGGATTAACCTCCCCCAAGGAATCTGTATGTGTGACCACCGGTTTCAGATTTCTCAAGGCTGCTCAGACCCCTAAACTTAACAATTATAGACAGAAAAAGAACATGCTTACTCAGAAAAACTGCTACATTATTCCCTTCCTCAGGTTACCCTCTGGGCTAATGAAGAAACAGCCTTTAATAAAAGCTGAATGGAACACTCAGTGCCATCTGCTAGACCCCACAAACTAGCAATGGACCCCTGTGTTTCCCACCACTGAAAAATCTGTTCTGCATGTACTGTCTTTTTCTCTCTCACCAGTTCTAACTTTAATTTTCTTCCGTCAATTGCCATAGCTCCACAGGTCTAAAAGGACCCTGCTCCCAGGGTGGGACCTGGGCAATGACTCCTCTTTATATGTCTGGACATTTTGTCCACATTCTCTGGTATTTCAATTTCCTATATTCTCTCTGTCTCTCTTTTTTTTTGTCATAGTCATGTGCTAAATTTAACTGCTGGCTTTAAATAATTTAATTTCAAATTTTGACTTTTCCCTTCAAGACTCATCCATAAGCATTTTTTAAATGGTCATGTATTATAGAACAATATCATTTTGCATAGGTTTAGATACTTTACCCCACTTCCTTCTTTGCTTGCTTCTTTTTCTTTTTTAATTTGTATGATTAAAATTTTGATACACAAAATTTTTAAGAATACACAATAACCATGAGTCAAGTATTTACATTTTTATTAATTGAAATTTTTTAGTGTTAAAATGTTGAGCTTTTTATGAATAATGTATTATGTGACATGATCTCAAGGTTATAAAAGTCACTTTATGCATAGTAACAAATAATAATATTTCTCTCAGTTAAAATAATAGTATTCCTACTTTCTTGATGATGACATGTACAAAAGCAGCAATTTGAAATTAGGCTATTTATGATTATTTAACATACTTTCATTTTTAGATTCAGACCATAATCCATTTTTTCCTGTGTTTCAGGTGCAATTCTCTTTTATTAAGACCATCCATTTTTCCTAACGCAACATTCAATTTGCAGACATGCAGAGATGGCTATTAAATCTCTGACCCTTATTGCTGATGAATACCTGAGCTACCTATTGAGTTCATTGAAAATTATCATAAATTAAGCTTATTAACTTTTTGTTCAAACTACAATAAAACCTCAGTTTAAAAAAGTTCAACATATGCAATACTTAGAAAACTATAAACTGAGTTTATTTTTTAGCTAATGATGATATCTATAAAACATGAAAATTTATCAAGTATATAATTCATAATTCAGTAAGAAAGTCAACTGCTGCTTCCTTGGACACTGAAGGGTTAACTCATTTTTCAACAAAAAGAATTTTAAAATTATAATAAAGATATAAGTGGAATTATGATGATCATTTCTATTTTATAATAATAAGAATATTTAGACAGACTCTGTTTCGCCCTTTGACTCCATAATGAATCTTACAGAAAGACAAACAGTTTTACAGACTAGGAGGTCATGTAGTTCACTTTATACATTCCACTTTTATGAGAAAAGTGAATAAGAAAAATAATAATCAGGCTTACATCAGAGTCTTAACCAAAAAAGTAATTTCTAGTATATGTCTTGAAATCAAATCAGAATCAACCTTGTGAACCACATATACCAAGTCATTAAAATAAAAATAAAAATAAAACATTTACATTCTTTGCTCAAAGCAAAGTACAAGCATAAAGCAATAATGGTTTCAAAAGAGAATTGTAGCAATGATAGCATTATTAAAATATGTATATAACCTTCCAATAACTTAGTATGTTTGAAGAGAGTAAAACTTTCTCAAATATTTCAATCCTGGGATGCTAATTAGAAATTCAGAAACTTTAGAGTTTCATTGTAGATACTGGAAGAATTTTTATTAAAGAATATAGTTTTCTTTGCAGTTTTTAGCCAGGGTTGGGTTTGAACCCACCACCCCTGGCATATCGGCATATGGTGCCACTGCCCTACTCCTCTGAGCCACAGGTACCACCCAGAATATAGTTCTTTTTTATAGAGAGTTAATTTAAGATTTTTTGAGATATTGTGCCATAATTATATTTAATAAATAGTGTGTTAACAAATAAAAATCATATCTTCCATCCACATATGTCACTAATTAATAAATTATAATATTTCATATTTTTTATTTTCAATATTGACTGATTATAGAACAATCTCAAATTTGTTTTATTTTATAAGCATTATGGTCAACATGTCATAGAAGACATTATATTGTTAACTTTTCCCCAACTTTTTATAGAACAGATGAATTGAAAAATTCCTCGCAAAAAAAAGCAAATTTCTGAGATACCAACTGAAAATGAAATTTACTTAAAATGCGGAAAGCTTTAACTTAACATAGTTATTGTCTTACATTATATTGCTTTTTTTGGTGCTTGCCTCATCTGTCTTTGACTCTATGAACTATTTGGTGGAAAATGTTACATCATAAGGGATATCTTAAAATAATGCCTATATAGATAGCATTCTTCTATTTAAAAACTACATGTGAGCGGTACCTGTGGCTCAAAGGAGTAGGATGCCAGGTGGTGGGTTCAAATCTAGCCCCAGCCAAAAACTGTAAGAAAAACTACATGTATCAGAAATTCTTTTTAATCACTTTGAGAAAAAATATAAATTTCTTCCTGATTTTAAGATATGTATTACTCACTGACTTGGGAAAAAAGCCATTATAGTATTTAACTTAAAAGTTGCAATGGATTCTAGGAGAATGAAAAGAATAGTAGTGTGGATAATTCATGTGTGTCTATGGGGGGGATGATTTCCTGTCTGAATTCCCTCTTATTTGCCACAGGACCAGCACTGGCTTGGACCAAGTAGTGATTCTTTAATCTAGAGCAGTGGTTCTCAACCTTCCTAAAGCTGTGGCCCTTTAATACAGTCCTGTAGGTCGCGACCCACGGGTTGAGAACCGTGGTCTAGAGCTTTGCAATGGTTTCATTAGCCTAAACACTGGACCACCAGGCAAGAAGCCAGGGAAGGTTCTTCTAGAAAGCTGAGATTCATATACGAGGAAGAGTTCATTCATTCCACAAATATACAGGGGGCCATAAAGTTCATGTGCAATACATACCCTGTGTATTAAAGTATTGTAAATCTCTGTTCTAGCCATTAAGGGTATAATCATGAACAAAATCAGCACAAGATTCTCATGAAACATATCTTAATGCAGCACGTATAAAACCTATGCCCGATGGTCCAGAAAAACACTGAAAATAAGATTCCATAGTTAAGAATTCAGATGTGTGTTGACGGAAGACAGTAGGTAGGCATAAATGAGGAGATTTCTATGTGACCGCCAATCATTTTGGCTTGACAAAATTCCCCTTTATGAGTCTGGACTGACTTGACTCCTAAACATGTCTCACCAAAAGAACCAGAAACTCAGGATGCAATTCCTTTATGCATGAAAGGTGCTGAGCTGAACAAACCTTCAGCCACTATGCTCTTCAGTGCTCTTTCCTGCACAGATAGGACATTTCTGCCTGACTCAACCCAAGGATCGTGTTCTCCACTTCAGAACTTTGTACACAAAATAGTCTAAACATTTCAAGAAAAAAAAGTGCATGTCTTGGTTGAATAAAACATTACAGCAAATTAAGCAATCAGGGTACATGTGAATCTCTCTAAATGTAGAATATAAATGTCTTAATACAATAACTAAGAAAATGCCATGAAGGCAATGTTAACCAGTTGGGTGAAAATTTTTCAAATTGTACATAAAAACAGCACACTGTACCCCATGACAGTATTAATGTACACAGCTATGATTTAATAAAAAAATAAGTAAACAAATAACCAAATTTGTAAAATTCTATCCAATACATATTTTGATATGGGAAAAAATTATAGAAAATAGAGCAAAAATTCTGAAATAAATGAAAAATTAATGCCTTAGTATCCTAAGACAGCAATGTACTTTAGGTAAAAATAGCAAATAAAATCAGCTAAATTTTCAACTTTATCTTTCTGTTATTTAAATACTGTTTCCATGCGTTCGTAAGGTAGATAAAGTTTATTCTCTTTAAATATTGTAATTCTTTTCTTGTAAAACAAACTGGCCTTTACCTATTTCATGACATAAATGCAGAGTTTTAGAAACTTTGCCTAAATAAGTAAATCTGATTTCATCTTGCTAGTGGTAACAATTCCCTTTGATTTGCAAGTTAATCTGAGCCACTGCTGTAAGAGTAACCTCTTGTTATTAGGTGTGCCTGCTGGGCCAGTTCTGCTGGCAAACCTTGTCTACCATAGAAAATGAAGAAGAATGAATAAGTAGAGACAGAAGATTTTAGTTTATCACCCCAGCCACATCACATTCCTTCAAATCTCTCTTGAAACTACAGGTTATAGTTTTTCTTCTTAGATTTAAGAATTCAAAGAGATTTCAATATAAGATCATAATTTTGCAGAAGAATGACTTTCACAATTTAATTAAACCCTTTGGAATGTATTTTCTGCTTTGGTAATATTGCTGAAGTTATTCATGCTAATCTCACACCTTTTCATTGTTTTATTCAACTATTTTCCATACTCCTCATTTTATGTAGAATTTTTTCCCCAGTTTTTACAATTTGTCTATAAATGCTGAAATTTCTAAATTATGCTCAGAAAGTTCCTTATTTATTAATAGCAATGGACATGGGCTAGCCCTCTGAAAACATTTGTATCTGTAACTTCTCTATCTTATTGTGAAACTCAATTCAAAAGTCAACTAATCAGAAATCTGGAAGACTCTCTTTGGCATAACAGTATGAGTGAGAATAGGTTATGGAATTGGAAAGACTTTTGTTAAAAAAAAAAACAAAACTGAGTTCATCGGCTATTATTAGAATGACATAAGCAAAATACTTAAACATCTTAAGTCATATCTTAACAATTTTTAAAATAAGGTCCTCATATCTACCTTGGATGTTTTATAGGTTTTTAAATAAACTAATAAGGCTC
>CAUYQV010095178.1:0-22467 GCA_963574575.1 Galagoides demidoff
CTCCAACTCCTGGGCTCAAGCGAGTCTCCTGCCTCCGCCTCCCAAGTAGCTGGGACCACAGGCGCCCGCCA
Source organism: Galagoides demidoff (assembly GCA_963574575.1). Classification (NCBI taxonomy): domain Eukaryota; kingdom Metazoa; phylum Chordata; class Mammalia; order Primates; family Galagidae; genus Galagoides; species Galagoides demidoff. The sequence continues at coordinate 72 of CAUYQV010095178.1, forward strand.
CAACGCCCGGCCATTTTTTTGGTTGCAGCCATCATTGTTGTTTGGCGGGCCCAGGCTGGGGATTCGAACCCACCACCTTAGGTGTAGGTGGTTGGCGCCTTAGCCGATTGAGCCACAGGCGCTGGGCCGGTTGATTTATTTCTTATTAATTCATGGCCAATAGGGACTATATTTTTCAGACTCAGCTGACCTTAGGATGTTGTTTCCCAGGAAAATTCTGAATCTGTTTCTGCGTGAGGAGGCTGCTCCGTTGACAGTTGTGTAAAACTGCTGCTTCCCCTACCTCCTACCTCTGGTCTTCATCAACAACACTGTTGCCAGGCAAGTCAATGGGAACCCAGGTTGGGAGGTAAATTACCTATAAAGTCCACATCAGGAGGACTGTCTGGGCGTTGGTCCTGGCCCAGAACATCTAGAGAAACATTGAGCTGTGACAATGATAGTCCCTAGTAGCCTGACGAAAGTTGAGTTATAATTAGGAAAATGGGCTCTGCCATATACTAGGTGTGTAAGCTTTGCATGTTAATTAACCTTTCTGACTGGCTTCTGTTTTCTTACCTGGAAACTGGGATCATTAGTCCTACATATAAATTAAGTTCCTAGAGCTCTCTTATCCCCACATCTTACCACCACCCTAGGGATCTCTCATCTCATTCTCGGGCATTTCTCAGTACTACAGCTAGAGTGAGGTGGGGTTGGTTGGTTTGTTTGTTTCAGACAGAGTCTTGCTTTGTCATTCTGGGTAGAGTAAATGTTATTGTAGCTCACAGCAACCTCAAACTCCTGGGCTCTAGCAATCCTCCTGCCTCACCCTCCCCAGGAGGTGGGACTACAGGCGTCCACCATGACCCCCAGATAATTTATTTTTCTATTTTTAGTAGAGACGAGGTATCATGCTTACTCAGGCTGTTCTCAAAGTCCTGAGCTCAAGTGATCCTTGGGCATCAGCCTCCCAGAGTGCTAGGATTATAGACATAAGCCTCCACCCCCAGCCTAGAGTAAGCTTCTTAAAGTTGAAACCTGATCGCGTCACTGCCCTTATTAAATCCTAGGAGCTTTCCAGGGATCCTAGGATAATAATAAAACCTTGCAGACCTCTCCAACCTTGCATCTCAGCCAAAGTGGAACATGTCTGTTCTTTCCCACCACAGTGCCCATGTATGATAGTTCCCTCTTCCTTCTTTCCTACTCATCCTTGAGATCAACCCTGTCTCCTCTAACCAGGCCAGATGTCCGTAATTATGCTTTCATAGTTCCCTACAAACTTCTCATGATTTGTAATAAAGTATCTGTATGTGTGTGGACTAAATACATCATCTTCTGCAAATGTAGAAGGGAAGAATTATCCACTTTTTACCGAAGGGAAAACCAAGACTTAGGTGAAGTGAATTGCCAAAAGTTGCAGTCAGAATCCAAATCCTGCCCTGTCCCATTTAGCAAATCTTGTCTTAACAACAATCTCACGTTCTTGACTAAAATCAAGCTTGATCTGTCACAGGTACCAGGCCTTGATGGCAATTGGGAGGGATGAGAAGTCAGTTCAAGTTTTGAAATAGGAATTAAGAGTCATGTATAAACCAGGTATGATATTCATGCCTGTAATCTCAGCACTCTGGGAGGCCAAGGCAGGAGGATCTCTTCAGCTCAGGAGTTTAACACCACCCTAAGCAAGAGTGAGACCTCTTACTAAAAATGAAAAAAAAAATGCTCAGGGATTGTGGTGCCTGTAATCCCAGCTACTTGGGAAGCTGAGGCAGGAGGATCGTTTGAACCCAGGAATTTGAGGTTGTTGTGAGCGAGGCTGATGCCATGGCATTCTAGCCTAGTGACAGAGCAAGACTCTGTTTCAAAAAAAAAGAGTCAAACTATAACACCATTTTGGAGAAAAATCCCCAACACTTTGCAGATAACATGTGTGGATACAGTTCACTAAAATTTCCCCGAAGGTGAGTTGATGGCAAGTTCCTTAGGGAAAACTGTTTCAGAAGAATGGGGAGCTAGAAAGAGACTAAGGGCTGAAACTATCTTTGGAGGTTGGATCAGTCACCTAAAAGAGGTGGAAACACTATGGACATATTGAAGAGAGTGGAAGAAAAGGGCCGAGTTCTTGGAGGATGGAAGCCCAGTTAGAGAAGGGGTAGGGGTTTGAGAGGCACGGAGGCTGTGTCTCCATGATTAAGAAGAGAGGACACGTATTTGCACAAAATTTATCACAGTGGACTGTGGGGAAGGAAGGAGTCTTAGAGGGACATCTCTAAAACCATGTATCAGAATTATTAGAGCTTAATACAATGCAAAGTAGGGCACAGGAGCTGTCCAGCTTCAGGTTTGAGGGGACAGGAGGTTCTGAGAGGCCTGGCCATTGGAAAGGCATGTGAGTAAATATAAAAGGTGAGGCTGGCAGGGAGGTAAGGAGCAGAGGTGGAAAACAGAGAGAAAGACTGCATTTCTAGAGAACGCAGAGGGCAGAATGCCAGTAGACTGACAGAAGGGTATGGTTTCCTGCAGGTCCAGCCCTTCTGGATGTCTTCACAAGAGGGTTGGCAATGATGAGAATGAGGGCTAGCCAGGGATCAGGCTCAGGGTCAGCCCAGGTTCAGCCTCACAGGGTGACGACCAAATCCACAGATGCCCCCATGCCTACAGCGTCTCAGCCAAGACCCTTTGGACCATTACCAGTAGAAACCTACCAAAGTTAGCTTAAGCGGAATAGAATCTAATGTGCAAAACCAGGGAACTCTCACAGGGCCTGGCCACAGGCCAACAAGGAGGAGACAGCCTCTGTGTGCCAGTCTGTTTGTCCTTGGTCTTCTGCTGTCTGGATTACCTGGGTTCCCATCTCTGCTCTTCTCTTTGCATCTGCCTCTACCCCTTTGTAGCTCTCTGGGCTTGGTCCCATACTTGGCCAGCCCATGCTCTTGAGTTCTCCCCCAGTGCAAACAGCCAGTTCTGATAGGACACTTACCCCACAGCCTCCAGTTTACATTTCCCAGGGGAGGACATGAATGGGCAGCTTGGGTCAGTGCCTCCCTATACACTGGGGTTAGCTATGGGCTGTGGAAGCAGTACACATGTGACTACCTGGAAGGAAGGGGAACTCAGGGAAGAGGAGCTGCAGGCTGGCATGCTGGCTAGGGCTACCAAGGGAGCAGGGTCAGAGGTTGGCACCAACAAGCCTGAATGAAGATGGGCAACAAAGTCAGACCTGATGCAGAGCCCCAGCCTTAGGGCAGCAGAGCTCCCCAGACTAAGGAGACCAGTGCGGACACCAGTCCAGTGGGCCCAGGTAGAGTCCCAGCTATGTTTGTGGGTAATGAACCCCTGTGGATAGGCTCATATGATTGCTGGGAAGCTCTGGACAACCTTGGTTCATCCATGTGAAGGTCCCTACAAAAGTTTTGAGACAGACCATGTTATCGTCCAGTATTATTTCACTTTCAAGAAGTATGTGTACAGTTAACAACAATGTTCTTTTTTCTTTCTTTCTTTTTCTTTTCTTTTCTTTTGAGACATAGTCTTACTGAGTTGCCCTGGGTAGAGTGTTGTGAAGTCATAAATCACAACAACCTCAAACTCTTGGGCTCAAGAGATCCTCTTGCCTTAGCTTCCTGAGTAGCTGGGACTACAGGTGCCCACCACAACTCCCAGCTAGTTTTTCTGTTTTTAGTGGAAACAGGTCTCACTCTTGCTCAGGATGGTTTCAAACTCCTGATCTCAAACAATCCTCCTACCTCAGCCTCCCAGATTATAAGTGTGAGCCACCATGTCCAGCCAGCAGTGTTCTTTCTGATTCACCCATGCAAGTTTCAGCCTCCTGCTGGGAGGCTTCATTTGTTTCCGTCCATGCAACACTGAGGCAGCATCAGTTATGAAGCTGGTAAGAGAGCATTTTACATGATGATTTTCTATGATTTTAAAAGTGATTTAAAAGAGTCTCAAAGCTTTGAGGATTTTCAGTGGGCATTTGGGGACCTTACTTCTTCCTGTTCAACAACTTTTTGGTGATTTCATGAATTTAGAAGAGGCCAAATTCCACTGAAAGACAAGGAGAGGAGTGGGCACCCAGTGACCTCAGTGACTGAGAACACTGCTGCTTTAGAGAAGTGGTTCCCAAGAACAATCTAGTGATAGACCACCATGACTGAGGAGAGCACTGCTGTTTCATAAAAGTGGTTCCCAAGAACAATCCAGCGACATTTAAGGACATTGAACAGCACTGCAGATCGGAACACCAGCGGTGTACAATATCCTGCATGATTATCTTCGAGTCAAAAGTTTCAATCTGATTGGTGCCTCACACTTTGACCCATGAGCAAAAGTGCATCTGTGTTGAATGGTGTGAAGAAATGCTGCTCAGTTTCTGTGGAGGTAGGTCTAGATGCATTTCTGACGTTGTTATTGGTGATGAAACCTGGATTTACAGTTTGATCCAGAGAATAGGTGTCAGTTGACAATGTAGATTTTTTCCCAATGAAAATCTACCCACAAGCTTGGTGCCTGTAGCTCAGTGGTTACAGTGCAAGCTGCATAGACCAAGTCTGGTGGGTTCAAACCCAGTCCGGACTTGCTAAACAACAAGGACAACTGCAACAAAAAAATAGCCAGGTGTTGTGGTGAGTGCCAGTTAGTCCCAGCTACTTGGGAGGCTGAGGCAAGAGAATTGTTTAAGCCCAAGAGTTTGAGGTTGCTGTGAGCTATGATGCCATGACACTCTACCAAAGGTGATATAGTAAGATTCTGTCTCAAAAAAAAAACGAAAAAAAATCCACCAACAAAAGTAAAGTGGCCCCTAAATGTCAGAAAGAAATTGGTGGCAACTTTATTCTCCAAAAGCAGTCATGTCCTCTCCTTTCAGGAACAAAGGACTATCACTGCTCAGTGGTACATAGCACTGTGCCTACCAGAAGCTTCAAGAACAGGAGCCAAGGCTCAGCACCTATAGCTCAAGCAGCTAAGGCGCCAGCCACATACACCAGAGCTGGCGGGTTCAAATCCAGCCCGGGCCTGCCAAACAACAATGACGACTACAACAACAACAACAAAATAGCCAGGCATTGTGGCAAGCACCTGTAGTCCTAGCTACTTGGGAGGCTGAGGCAAGAGAATCGCTTATGCCCAGGAGTTTGAGGTTGCTGTGAGCTGTGATGCCACTGCACTCTACCCAGGGTGACGCTTGAGGCTCTGTCTCAAAAAAAAAGAACAGAGGCCCAAGGACTTTAGGGACGATCTTACACCATGATAATGCGTCTGCCCACACAGCCAATGTCACCATTCAGTTCTTGGAGTCCACAGAGGTTAGACCCTATAGTCCTGACCTGGCTCTGGGTGATTATTTCCTGTTCCCTACAGTAAAAAAATCTCATGTATGGAAAAATGTTCTCCAGTCCTGAAGAAGCTGTTCACGCCTATGAAAGTGAGCTTACAGCCCTCAAAGAAATGAGTGTAAAGAGTGTTTTCAAAAATGGTTTACAGCTCGGCATCTGTGGCTCAAATGGCTAAGGTGCCGGCCATGTACACCTGAGCTGGTGAATTTGAATTCAGCCCAGGCCTACCAAACAACAATGACGGCTGCAACCAAAAAAAAAAAAATAGCCAGGCGTTGTGGCGGGCGCCTGTAGTCCCAGCTACTTGGGAGGCAGAGGCAGAAGAATCATTTGAGCTCAGGAGTTGGAGGTTGCTGTGAGCTGTGATGTCATAGCACTCTACCCAGGGCAACAGCTTAAGGCTCTGTCTCAAAAAAAAAAAAATGGTTTATAAGAATGCAAAAGTGTGTAGAATGTCGTGGTGATTATGTTGAGAAAATATAGTAATCAAAATGATTTTGCATTTCTTAACTTTTATGTATCTCAAAACTTTTGTAGTGTCCCTTATACTAACCCTGAGATGCAGCAGGCTCCGGGCTGGGAGTGGGGCAGCACTCAGAGTGTCGGTGGCCACCGTGATGTTTTATGACTCCTTAGGGGAGATCTCAGCCAGACTCTGTCCTCAAAGAAAGAAAGAAATGGGCAGTGAATGAGGAATGTGATGTTTTCTAGGGAAATCTTTGGGAAAAATGAACCAGCTACACGACTCAATGGAACCGAGAGTGATGGACGATGACATGCTCAAGCTGGCTGTGGCGGAGCAGGGCCCCCGGGAGGAGGCTGGGCAGCTGGCCAAGCAGGAAGGCATCCTCTTCAAGGATGTCCTGTCCCTACAGCTGGACTTCCAGAGTGCGTATCCTGTGTGCCTGGGTGTGGCCCAGGCTGAGGCCACCCTGGCTTTTTCTGTTTCACCCTCAAGCCCCAGGATTCCACACAAAGTTGGCATTAGAGCCAGCTGGGTTACAAGGATAGGAGTGGGACAGATGTTTTAAAAGCTTCCTACTTAGTGTTGCCATTTGAATATCCACAAAACTCCTTGTTCTGAATAAGAACAGAAAAAAATATAAAATTGTTCTGCTTCAAATCTAAGTGAACCCCCAAACCATGCTGTTTCTATCCCCTGACTCCATGTTGGTGTAGAGTGGGGTCCCTGGCAAGCAGGACCAAGGAGGTCTCACTCAACCAGCAGCCAGGCTTGGGAAGTTGGGGGAGAGGAGCTAGCACTGGAGGAGTGGCTTCAGGGGACGTGGCTGAAGAAGGGCTGGACACAGGGCAGGGAAGCCCCATGGGAAGACATGGCTTGGGACCAGGCAGATTGTCACTTCCTCAGTGTCTCCATTTATGAAATGGGATGACTGAGGAGAGCAATGCAAGCATAGCCTGGGCCCCAGCCCCATAAAACCCACAGGACTATTAGAGCATGGCCTCTAGGCCTGGCCACCCAGAAAAGGGAGGGCCTTGAGTCTCTGCCCCTCGGCCCCAGAGGAGTAAAGGTGTGCAGGGTCCGCTGCCACAGGTGGGGCTTTAGCAACTGACCACTTTCCTTTTACTCCCTCTCCCCCACCTATGGTTCCTTCAACCAACATCGAGCAAGTGCCTCTTAGATGCCAGCTGCTGTTCTGGGCACTGGAATTCAACTGTGAGCAAAAAAGACAAAAACCTTGTCCTCATAAAGTTGACATTCATGTTGGGGAGACAAGTAAAGTGAAGAGTGAAGGTAGTAGTATATGCTAAAGATAGTGTGTGTTGTGGAGGAAGAAAGGCAAAAGGAGGAGAAAAAGGGAGTTCGGGTGGAGTGCAGTGTTTGTAGGGAAGCTGGAGGCCCCACCAAGTGACAACTGGAGCAGACTTGAGGGAGGGAACGTCCTAGAGATCATCAGGGAAAATCAGGGCAGAGGGGGCAGGCTGGACCTGGCTTGATCCTGTCCCCATATATAGACCACTGAGGACACTAGTATGGAGCATGTCAGAGAGGGCATAGGGTCAACTGGTATCAGTCTTGGGGCCTGAGGAAGGTGTTTAGGCTTACAGTGAAAGAGGTGGGGACCCCCATAGGCTTCTAAGTGGAAAGGGGACAGGATGGGGTAGACTGTGGGGGCCAGGGCCTAGGCAAGGTTCTAGTGAGACAGCTATCACTGTGATCCTGAGTGATGACCACAGTGAAGGTGGTGGCCACAGAGGTGGATTCAGTGTCTTTGTGAGAGATTAAATTGACTTTGTTGGCAGTCTTCTCATGCTGGTAACTCATTTAGAGCTAACTACCAAATGCTTCCTGGTTTATTGTTGTGTTTTGTGTTTTCCTCATGAACTGCTGATGCCTAGGAAAGAGCCAGCAAGAGGCATGACAGGGCGTCCAGGTGTGCAGGAGCTACCAAGGGAACAGTGCTGCAGGAGACTGGCCACGGCCAGAACAAAGTGGGTGGGGGGCTCTCAGCCTAGGATCAAGGCCAGAGAATTCACCTGGAAAAGCCAGACCAGGCTTGAGAGGTGGCTGAGAGCCTGGAGCAGAACCTGGAACCCAGAAGCACATGTAGGGGTAGAGCCAGGATCATTCTGGGAAATCTGGCCACAAACAGGGAGCTGGCCAGCAGGGACCCATGCCATGGAGCTCTGAGTGACTTCTGGGAAAAGCTGGTGGACAAGTTTAGCCTCTAGAACTTTACATATACAATAGGAATGTGTTTATGTGTTATTTAGAACTCTCTTAGCTGCCAGTGAGAAACCAAACTGACTGGCTTACCCTTAGCAAAGGAATGAGCTGGCTGTGTAGCAGGGGTTTGTGGTCTGTAGGGGCTATGAGGTCCAGACGCTTCTGAACCTGCATCTCTATGTCTGGACCATTTATCCTGGCCCTGTATATGTACTTTGTAGGTTCCCTCCATTTTCCTGCCCTTCACATACCTGTAGGCATTCCTTTGGATACATATACAAGCGTGTCTTTGGAGACGTATTCAAAGTGGAGAAATTGCAGGTCAAAGGGCAAAAAATTAAATATCAGCAAACATTACCAAACTACCCTCCAGAAAGGCTGAACTAGTTGATTAACTCTCCCACCAGCAAAGATATGCTTTGATTATATTTGTCATGGTAAGAAAGGAAGGCTCCTGCCTTCCGTCCTCTGTCTCAAGGCATATTTTCCTGCTAGGGAGCCTCCAGCCTGGCCCCAGAGACAGCAAGACAGCATGAGTTAAGTCTCCTGCCATGAGAGGTCCAGATCACCCTCACCTTGCCAACCATCCCTTACCTTGTGGTCCTCCTGTGGCTACGGGTGGTGGCCCTGATTTCCACTCTCCCCACGTGCAAATAAAGACAGGATTTCCTCAGTTCTCATCCCACATCTCCAGGGGACTTGTGCAGGGCTGGGAAGTTATAGGGCCTTTACATGGTTATGTCACAGTCCTTTACTGGGCTGATGCAAAACTCTAATCCTGACCCATGGCTAAACTCCTTTCCGCCTATTTCAGACATCCTCCGCATAGACAACCTCTGGCAGTTTGAGAGCCTGAGGAAGCTACAGCTGGACAACAACATCATTGAGAGGATCGAAGGCCTGGAGAACCTCACACACCTGGTCTGGCTGGGTAAGGCCCTCCCTGTGCGTGTCTGTTCTACCTAGGGATGACGCCCTGCCAAGGCTGCTGCCTCCCCTGGAGATAGTAATCATGTGTGACACTCAGCTGCCAGCCCGTCATTGGCCCTGATACTGAAACTCTGTCTGCTGAGAGCAAGAAAGCTGCTATTTTTAAAAGCCTGAGGCTTACACTGAGCAAAGCATAGCAAAGATGTGTTTGGACACACCAGGACAAAATATTCTGCCACCCCCTGCCCAATCTCACAGTCTAGGTGGGGCACAAAGGGGCAGCAATGGATGCCTATTTAATCTAGACTGAAGTGGACAGATATGACCACCAGAAATGGCCACCACAGACGCTAGTGTGCAGCAGGCACTTAACTACCTGTGAAGAGTGGATCTCTATGCTTCCCACTTAGCACCCCCATCACAGAGATGAGTAAACCAAGGTCACAGCAGGCAAGTAGGGACATCAGGCCCCACAGCCACGGTCTTAGGAGGTTTAACGAACTGTGTCTACCTGCTAGCCTCTTAGAAACACACTAATATCTGGTAAGGGGAAGGTGGGCACCCAGCAGGAAGAAGGGGAGGGGCCTGAGAGCACTTCATGTATTTTGTCTTATTTAGCCCCATAACAGTCTCAAGAGATGAGTGTCCATTATAACGCCAACCTGCAGGAGAGGAGCGAGGCCCAGAGAGCCCAGGGCACCTGCCCAAAGCTGCATAGCCAGGAGGCAGCAGAGCTGGGAATCACACCCATACCTGTCTGATGCTACAGCCCATGTTCCCTCCATCTATCAGGCTACTTCACAGTAACAAGGGCAACCTGGGGCATCCATGCACCTCCCAGTTTGGAAAAACACTCTCAGCTGCATTTCTGCTGATAACTATAAGCCCACAGCAAGCCCATGGCTAGGAGTACTCTGCCATCTCACAGATGCAGCACCAAAGCCAAGAGACTAACCAGCTAGACAGAGTCTCCTACCCCAGGTCTAGGAATAAGCCCTAGATGAATTCTGGCCCCACTGTGGTCACCTTTGCAGCTTTGGGCAAATCATGGAGCCTCTTGAATGATCAAACAAGGAGAGAAATTCTGCACTGCCACTCAGGGCTGCTGTCAGGGGATATGCACATAGCACTTAATAAACTGGGAAATGGGTGGCAGCAGTGGCTCAGTGGGTAGGGCTCCAGCCCCATATACCAAGGGTGGCGGGTTCAAACCTGGCCCTGGCCAAACTGCAACAAAAAAATAGCCAGGAATTGTGGTGGGCGCCTATAGTCCCAGCTACTTGGGAGGCTGAGGCAAGAGAATCACCTAAGTCCAGGAGCTGGAGGTTGCTGTGAGCTGTGACGCTACAGCACTCTACTGAGGGCAACAAAGTGAGACTCTGTCTCTAAAAATAAATAAATAAATAAATAAATAAATAAATAAATAAACTGCGGCTCAGCACCTGTGGCTCAAGTGGCTAAAGTTTCAGCCACGAACACGCAAGGTGGCGAGTTCCAATCTAGCCCGGGCCATCAAACAACAATGACGGCTGCAACCAAAAAAAGAAGAGCCGGGCTTTGTGGAAGGCACCTATTGTCCCAGCTACTCAGGAGGCTGAGGCAGGAGACTCACTTAGGCCCAGGAGTTGGAGGTTGCTGTGAGCTGTGATGCCACGGCACTCTACCCAGGGGGACAGCTTGAGGCTCCTGTCTCAAAAATAAATGAATGAATAAATAAATAAATAAAATAAACTGGGAAATGCTAAGCACACAGGAAATGATCTGGCTAAAATGCCCCACAAGTGAGGAAAGGGGACGCCCACAACTGTCTGCTCCTCCTTGTGCAGTGCACTGCTTTAGACCTGCAGGTTAGCACTTGCATCCCTGAACTTTGACAGAACATGGACATAAATATTTGCCCTTGTGTCCTCAGCCAGGAGATGACTGGTGGAAGTGGAGAGGGTGGTGAATGTTTGAGGCTTCAGGGAAGAATCCATGCAAAGCTTCTAGAAAGTCATAAGCTGATGGTGAGTGAATTCCTCACCCTGCCAACTCAGTGCTGGCTCCCAGAGCACCAAACAGCCCCAGGGGTTTTATTTCAGGACAGTCTACTCTCCAAGCCAGGCAACAGTCCCTCACTGTGCTCCTCCTTCCCCCAGACTTGTCCTTCAACAACATTGAGACCATCGAGGGGCTGGACACACTGGTGAACCTGGAGGATTTAAGCCTGTTCAACAACCGTATCTCTAAGATTAACTCTTTGGACACCCTCGTCAAGCTGCAGGTGTTGTCACTGGGCAACAACCAGATTAGCAACATGATGAACGTGAGTGGCTGCCACACCCTCCCGAGCATGGACCAGCTGGGGCTGGGATGGAGGAGGCCACATCTGTGAGCAAGAAAGGGGTCAGCAGCAAGGGGCAGCACAGGCCTAGTGTTCCAGAGAAGCCAGGAATCCAAATCATTCTACGAGGGGTTTAAGTCCCGTGTTTAACTCCATGTAGTAGCAGTTTAGAGCTCCACGACACTGGAGTCGCTTTCTTTTCCTGAGTCTCAAGGCACATGTAACAAACATTTTTGCTGTTGGCTGTGGGGCATATGTCCTATGTTCAGTGGGTACAGAGAAACATAAGGTGTTGGCCCATCAGGGATGACCAGCACACAAGGTGTCCCAAGGAGCAAGGCCTGTGGGCGTGGAAGGGCACCCTGAGGTGTGTGTGAATGACAGTAGACCCTGGTCTCTCAGGAGAAAGCAAGCTGAACCCCACATGCCCCCCACAGTGAGCTCACAGCAGTGGGATGAGGCTGAGACCCTGGCAGCTGGGGGTGTGGTAGCAGCCATAAGAGTCTTCTGTCAGAGGTAACCTAGCCTTGACCTTACCAGATGGCTCCTGGCCTGCTTCTCCAGCCCACCAATCCTAGGGGATGTCCAGAATCCTTTAAAAATTCCTTTACTGTTTAGGACAGTCACACGGCCTGGGTTCATGTCCGGGTAGCTTAGATGGATGGCCTGGGTGGGTCATTACCGAGTTGTGACCTGTGTGTAAGTCTCAGAAGTTTGCCCTGCACTGAGCCAGGAGGATGTAAACCCAACTGAGGCTGTAATTTCTATACCTCAATTTCCTTGTCTATAAAATGGGGATAGCGGCGGTTACCCCCCTGCTCAGGCTCTTGAAGGAATCACATGAAGTTGTGGACTTAAAGCACCTGGCTCAGTGCCAGGTGAGTATATATATTTTTTTTTTTTGAGACAGAGTCTCATTTTGTTGCCCTCAATAGAGTGCTATGGCGTCATAACTCACAGCAACCTCAAACTCCTGGGCTCAAGTGATTCTCTTGCCTCAGCCTCCCTAGTAGCTGGGACTATAGGCGCCTGCCATGACACCCAGCCATTTTTAGAGATGAGGTCTCCCTTTTGCTCGTTCTTGAACCGGTGAGCTCAAGCAATTCACCAGCCTTAGCCTCCCAGAGTGCTAGGATTACAGGTGTGAGCCACCATACGTAGCCTAGAGTATATTCTTAACAAATAGACGACTGCGATAGCCAAGGTCTCTCCTACAGAGTGGTGGGACAAGGAGTGACTTGATTCAGACTCACTAAGAGATGATTAGAATGTTGCCATCAGCAGAAGGAAAAGGAAAAGGCTTCCCGGAGGAAGGATAGTTGAGCAGGAGCCTGGAGGGGCTCTGGGAACACCTCCCTGCTGGGCACTGGAAGAAGTCAAGCGTGTATGGTGCAGGGGGTACCCAGGGTATGGCTGTGGCTTTGCAGCCAACAGGTGGAAAGGCCTAAGAAGTGGTGGAAGCAGAGGAGGCTCTGTGCTCACATGTACTCAGGGACAGATCTACATTTAGGGAGGAATCTACCACCAGGAGGATGCATCCAAGGGAGACTATGTGAATGGTGCCACCAGAAAGGATGTTGTGCCTGCAGGTAACAGAAAAGGTTGCCCCAAACTAGCTGGAAGCAGAGCTGAGGCAGGGACTTGGGTGCAGCTGGTTTACTTGGGATGTGGCTTCAGGAAGTCAGAGTAAGCGAGGGGGGAAAGCAACATGCAGAGTGTCCCCAAGGCTGATGCTCCAACGATGCGTCCTGACTCTCCCCCGGTGTCCCCAAGGCTGCTGCTCCAGCGATGTGCCCCGACTCCCCCAGGTGTCCCCAAGGCTGCTGCTGCCAGTGATGCACCTCTGGGCCTCAGAGAGCCCAGAGTGCTTCCTAGAGGCAATCACCTCAGGACTGGAGCCTGACACCTTGGTCCTCCTAACAACTGAGGGACACCCCAGGGGGTTTCGCTTGCTCCCCTACCTGGCTTCTGTGGCCTCAGAGACCTCTCTGAGGCAGACAGTGAGTAATGAAGTGGGACGCTGGCAGCACAAGTCTGTCACAGCTATGGCTGAAGCCCAAAGTTAGCTGAGCACCTGCTGCAACAAGGGCATTTAGTGGCATGATTATTGGCGCTGGGGCGCAGGTGATGGTTGTCGTGGTACAGCTTCAAGGACACAAGTTTCTTCCACTTCTGGGCTCTGCTGCCCTCAGCATCTCCCCAAAGCTCACTCTCTTGGTGGTTGCAATCAAGGCTATAGGCTTCCTTGTCTACCTCTAGCAGGGTAGAAACAGCAAGAAATTTGCCCCCAACAGTTCCGATTGTGTTATCGTAGGACCTGCACTGACCCTTGTAGTTGGGGGGGGGGGCAGCAGGATGGTTTGGATGAATGACCTGGTCAAGCCCTGAGTTATAACCTGTGTTTTTAAGTCTGTCCAGCAGGGCCAAGACCCAGAGGCCATGTAGTCTCATAAGTTTGCTCTGTGCCACATAGAGGGTGCAGGCAAATGAGTCAAGAACTGAGATGTGTCCTGCCTACATTCAAGCCTCACAACGCCACATACCAGTTGCCTGGCCTTGACCAGTGACTTTGAGTTCTGGGTGCCCATTTGCTCTTCTGCAAAATGGGAATAATATTAGTTCCAGGCTCGGTGCCTATAGCTCAGTGGCTGGGGCGCCAGCCACATGCACTGGAGCTCGCAGGTTCTAACCCAGCCCAGGCCTGCCAAACAACAACTACAATCAAAAAATAGCCAGGCATTGTGGCGAGCGCCTCTAGTCCCAGCTACTGGAGAGGCTGAGACAAGGGAATTGCTTAAGCCCAAGAGTTGGAGGTTGCTGTGAGCTGTGATGCCACAGCATTCTACCAAGGGCGACATAGTGAGACTCTGTCTCAAAAAAAAAAATAGTAGTTCCTACTCCATGGAGTTGTTGTGAAGACTGAATCAGTTAAAGAGCATTTCATGCCTCATATAGGGCCTGGCACATAGTAGGTACATGGAAAATGATATTATTTAAGAATTTTCAGATTAAGGGTTAACCTCTAAGAAACTCAGCCTTGCTGCTTGAAAATATTTCTGAGCATATAACAGATGTTCCTTCCTGAGTAGGTCCTTTATGCCAGGGCTTACACAGGAACTCAACTCCTCTGATTTGTTTTCCTTTGGGCATTTGGAGACTTTAATGGAGCTGAGGCCACATCCCTCTGAAGGTCCAGGCCTGGGCACGAGAGGATGTTAGGTATGAAGGTAGACATGTCTGGGCCCTACCTGGATGCCCCACTTCCCCTTTGCCATGGATATGGGACTGGACAGGAGGAAATCCTACACCCTTTCCTATCCTATCACCCAGGGTGTGCTGGGTGCCAGGTGGCTCCTTGTGAACATGGGAGAAGCCAATAATGCCAGTCCCCAGAGAGAAAGAGGATGAAAGAAGGCCCCTGGGAGAAGCTGCCAGGAATGCTGATGTCTCTGGGCCAGATGTTCCTAAGACGTGGCCATATCCTGGGGAACCTGGGGATTCTTGGTACCCTGGATCCTTTTCACCTTTTCAGGCACCAGCCTTCTTGGTTTCTTGATCCAGAGAGTCCTGACTGATACCTCTCAGTTATTAGCCCCTAACCCTGAACATCTTTAATTTCAGTCCTTATCTGCACCATTTATCTGACATCTAATTATACATCTTCTTGTATCTATTTATTTGCTAGGCTTGTTTTTGTTTCTGCTCCTTTCATTAAAAATAAACATATAGACTGGGCACAGTGGCTCATGCCTGTTATTACAGCACTTCTTATTTTTTGTCACCCTCGATAGAGTGCTGTGGTGTCACAGCTCATAGCAACCTTCAACTCTTGAGCTTAAGCGATTCTCTTGCCTCAGCCTCCCAAGTATTGGACTTATAGGCACCTGCCACAATGCCTGGCTATTTTTAGAGATGAGGTCTCACTCTGGCTCAGACTGGTCTTAAACTGATAAGCTCAAACAATCCACCCACCTTGGTCGTCCAGAGTGCTAAGATATAGGCGTGAGCCACTATAAGCACCCGGCCTTATTACAGCAGTTTAGGAGGCAAAATGGGAAGGATTGTTTGAAGCCAAGAGTTTAAGACCAGCCTGGGCAACATAGCAGGACACTCTCTTCATAAAAATTTAAAAAAAAAAATGGCAGGCTTATTGGCACATGCCATAGTCCCAGCTACTCAGGATGCTGAGGCAGGAGGATCGCTTGAGTCCAGGAGTTCAAGGCTGCAGTGAGCTAAGATGATCCCACTGCACTCTGAATTGAGTGACAGAGTATGACTCTGTCTGAAACAAAACAAAACAGAATAGACATTTAATCAGATGCTTAAGCACATAGGGAAAAGCGTCTCTCACTTCTAGCCTCTTACCCTGCTTCCCATTCCAGAAGCCCCAGCTGCTTTTGGGTTGCAAGTGTGTCTTTCCAGGAGTCTTGTGTTTAAACATTGCGTGTGATTGTCACTCCTGCAGCTACCCTCCAAGCACCTGCCTTTGGTGTCCCCTCTGCTGGATCGTTATATCACTCAGATGCAGCTTGATGTACGTTTCTAGTTCACGGTAGGTAGATGTCAAGGTTGTTTCCAACCTGATGCCACTACACACAGGCTGTAGCAGATATCCTTGGACAGGGGTTACTTTGCACCTGAATGAGCCATCTGTAAGATAAATTCCTACTGGGGAATTGCTAGGTCAAAAGGGCATGTGAATTTTAAATTTCCACAGATCTTGCCAACTTACCCTTTACAGACCTAGAAGAGGTGGTCTGTTTCTGCTGTCTTCTACTTCATTACCAAATGTATCTCTTTGCCATCTGAAAGATGAACAATGGACTCTCATTGAGAGATCTCTTAAAAATTAAATTAGATCCTGTCTCTCCCACATCATACACACTTAAAACTCCAGTGACTTCTGTTGTGCTTAGAATAAAATCCAAACTTTTGACCACAGCCTGCATGGTCTTACATCAACCAACCACTGACCTTGTTTTGTCCAATCTCATCTCAAGGGTACTGTAGGCACCCTGGCCTTCGGTCAGTTCCAAGCTCTTTCCTGTCTGAGCCCTCTGCTTGTGCTGTACAGCTGCCTCGAGTGTGCTTTCTGCTCTCCCATGGCTGGCTCCCATGGGTTTCAGATTAAATGTCACCTCCCCAGAGAGACCTGAGTTCCCTAACTGAAAAAGGACTCCCTGGGTGGCACCTGTGGCTCAGTGAGTAGGGCGCTGGCCCCATATACCAAGGGTGGCAGGTTCAAACCCAGCCTGGGCCAAACTGCAACAACAACACAAAAATAGCCAGGTGTTGTGGCGGGTGCCTGTAGTCCCAGCTACTCAGGAGGCTGAGGCAAGAGAATCGCCTGAGCCCAGGAGTGAGATGTTGCTGTGAGCTGTGTGCTGCCATGGCATTCTACTGAGGGCGACAAAATGAGACTCTGTCTCTACAAAAAAAAAAAAAAAAAAGAAAAGGACTCCCTATTATTTTCCCTCATGGGGCCATTTTTATGTTCCTTACCCTAAACCCTAGTGATTTTATTTTATGTTTAAAGCTGTTGCTGTAAGAGCAGGGGACCACATGGGTTTTGTTTCCCACATCACCTCCCAGGCCTATCACATGCCTAAGGCCTGCCAGGTGTCTGATCATGTTTGTTGAACAAATGAACAAATAAATGACTGAAAGAAATTCATTCAAAAAGGCACAAAAAAAAAGGCTCGGCGCCTATGGCTCAAGTAGCTAACGTGTCAGCCACGTACACCTGAGCTGGTGGATTCGAATCTAGCCCAGGCCCGCTAAACAATAATGATGGCTGCAACAAAAAATTGCTGGGTGTTGTGGCAGGCACCTGTGGTCCCAGCTACTTGGGAGGCAGAAGCAAGAGAATCACTTGAGCCCAGGAGTTGGAGGTTGCTGTGAGCTGTGATGCTATAGCACTCTACCCAGGGCAACAGCCTAAGGTTCTGTCTCAAAAAAAAAAAGGCACAAAAACAAAAGCATACTCATTTTCCTTTCTGTCTTTTCATAGTACATTGTTTAGGTGTTCAGAATATACTATCCAATGAAATATTAAATATCTGGTTGACTTGGGCAGCACCTGTGGCTCAGTGGGTAGGGCACCGGCCCCATATATCGAGGGTGGCAGGTTCCAACCCAGCCCTGGCCAAACTGCAACAAAAAAATAGCCAGATGTTGTGGCGGGCACCTGTAGTCTCAGCTACTCAGGAGGCTGAGGCAGGAGAATCGCCTAAGCCCAGGAGTTGGAGGTTGCTATGAGTTGTGACACCACAGCACTCTACCGAGGGCGATCAAGTGAGACTCTGTCTCTACAATAAAAAAAGGTCTGGTTGACTTTTTCCACATTTCACTAAAAGTAGAATAACAAATAGAGGTCAGTGGAATGTTCCACTAGCTGTTATCCAGTGCCTCCAAGGTTAACCATAAATTGGGTTCTATTTGGACCTTTCTCGGGCTCTACAGTATAAAAAGGCATGCCCACATGAGTGGCCACTACCACCAATGACTGACCACTCATGGAGTAGGTATCCAGCCCTCTGCTAAATGCTTTTCAGAGCTGGTTTTATTTGGTCTTTACATCACCTATAACACACATGATATCTTTATGCCCATTTTACAGATGAGGAAACTGAGGCTCATGGATATTAGGTAACCTGTCCAAGGTCCCACTGCCAATTCTTTGGATGGCCTATGGCTGACCAGTCTTGGTACCACTGCCCAGCCTGCAACTTCACCCCACCCAGTGCTGATGGTGCTCTGGCCAGGCTGCAAATTCTGAAACAGCGCTGAGGAGAGAGGCTTCAGATGTGCTTTTAGCTTTATAGTGGCCAAGAAAATGGGTCTTTCTCACCTCCTCTTCCCAGATCATCTACCTGAGACGATTCAAGTACCTGCGGACGCTCAGCCTTTCTGGGAACCCCCTCTCCGAGGCAGAAGATTACAAGATGTTCATCTGTGCCTACCTTCCTGACCTCGTGTACCTGGACTTCCGTCGCATTGATGACCAGACGGCAGGTGTCTCCCTCTCTGTCTCCCAGGCTCCATGGAAGAGGGGTATGGAGGGGGAGCTTCTCCTTTCCACAAATAGGAGAACAGATAGGGCAGCTCCCTCTTCCTAAGTCCCTCTACCTGCCTCTGTCAGGACGAGTCTAACAGCACCTTCATGAACACTGTTTCATCTGGCTCCCGCTAGCAAGGCTCCTTCCAGCATTGTCTCAGGGCTACATCAGAACCACCCTGCACTTGCCAATTTCTAGAAGAAAATATTAGGAGGCCAAAGGAGGGCTAGCAACTAGCAGGGTCCCTGGCTCTTGGTCTAGCCAGGATTTACTCCAAGTCTGTGCAACCCCAGGAGCAACATTAATAGCTGAGCTTCAGAGGGAGTTAGGCCATCAAGACTCAGTTCTGGCTCTCTCAGAGGTGGAGTCTGGAGATAGGGGCCTGGAGGTGGGCTGGAGATAGGGACCTGGATGTCATCAAGGATCAGTGGGTGCTCAGAGAAGCTGACAGGGGTGAGGACTGACTCTAGGGGGTTCCAGCAGTCCTGGCCAGGTGCAGGAGGTAAGTCAGAAGCATAAGAGAGCCAGGAAGAAGCAGAGCACAAAGCCACGAGATGAGACCCTTGTGATCAGCCTTCTAGTCTTGGGTAACTCACTTTACCTCTCTCACACTGTCATTACCTAAAGACACAGGAGGGCTTGCCTTGAGGGCTGCTGGGAGGGAGTGGGCAAGTCCTCCGTGGAAGACACCATGTCTGGTGGAGAGCACTTCACCACCAGTTGGGTCCATCCCAGGCTTCCACCCTGAGATGCCCCAGCCTCAGGCTACCCTGCTGCTTTCCACTCCTCTTGGTCTTTCTCTGATTTCCCTTAGACTCAGACACCTGTGAAGGGCCATAAGGCTATGAGCCATTGTCCCTCACAAGACCTCCTGCCTTCACAGTCTCCGTGAACCTGCGCAACACCCCTGCCTGTGCTGCCAGAGGCGGCAGGATGGCAGAGGCCATGTAGCTTGGAGGAACTCGACATCGTCTAGTAACAGTGCCACTTCCTATTCCCTGGGCAGAAAGAGCTGGCAGAAGCCAAGCACCAGTACAGCATTGACGAGCTGAAGCATCGCGAGCACCTGATGCAGGTGCAGCTGGAGGAGGAGCAGGCTCAGCAGGAGGAGCTGGAGAAACACAAGGTACCGCCTAGGCACTGCATGCCCTCGGCCTGACTCAGAGACGCCCATGGGAGAGTAATGGTCCACTCAGCAGAGGTTCCCTGGCTCCAAGAACACACAAATCATGCTCCCTCCATAGGGCCTGATGCCCTCTTCCACCTCGCTCTGCCCAGGGCCAGCTCCAGCCCCAAACCCCACTCATCTCCTTGCTGGCATTCCTGCCTCCAGCCCAGGACTGGAGAGAATGTGCTAGAGAAAATCTGTCAGAGCTGCTCCTTTTCTTAGGACCCTCAAGTAGTCCCCCATAGCATGCCAGGAACAGCTCAAGTCCTTTAGCTCAAATGACTTAATTCATGACCAGGCCCCACCCCTCCCTGCAGCCAGGCTGAGACACAGGTAATGTTCTGGAAATAGCCTGCAGTTTTGCACCTCTGTGCCATTCCCTTTATGTGGAACATTCCCCCAGCCTGTCTCCTTGGAGGCTGCAACCCAAGGTCAGGGGCCGCAGAGCCTGGCACAGGGGCTCCCAAGGACCCGGGGATGAACTAGGAGGCCCTGCTGGGAGTCCCCACGCCCAGCCATGCTTCTCCACAGGCTGCATTTGTGGAGCACCTGAACGGCACCTTCCTTTATGACAGCATGTACGCTGAGGATGTTGAGGGCAGGAAGCTGTCCTACCTGCCTGGAGTCAGTGAGCTCCTCGAGTCATATCCTTCCACAGGTTTCATCTGTGGTCACAGCTGCCTCCCTGACAGAGTGGGGTTCCTGTGCCACCAGCTGCCTTGGGCAGGTGCCCTTCCACTCTGGGCCTCAGTTTCCCCATGTTTCTTGTAAGACTCTGGGAAGCAAAATCCCTGCTCAGAGCAGTGTACTCAAGAGGCAGTTGAGAGCCAGGTCACCTGAGCTGCGTGAGAAATGTTGTCTAGATTTCAGGGACATGTTGAGTGGTTAGCATCGCACAGCCAGTGCTTGGCAGGCCAGGTTTTCAGAGGTGGAGAAACTGACTGAAATGCACAT
Organism: Galagoides demidoff; assembly: GCA_963574575.1. Lineage (NCBI taxonomy): Eukaryota > Metazoa > Chordata > Mammalia > Primates > Galagidae > Galagoides > Galagoides demidoff. The sequence continues at coordinate 20,518 of CAUYQV010095178.1, forward strand.
CTGTGGCATTTCCTTCCTTCCTTCCCAGGAAGTTCCTGCTGTGCACTGGCATATGGTGTATATAGCTTTCCCAGCCATCCACCAGAGGGGTTCCATCAGTAACCCCATGTCATAGCTGGGGATGCTAAGCTTGGAGAGGCTGAGTGGCCGAGGTCACACCACCTGCAGGCCCTAAGAGCCTGCATTGTTTTCTCCTGTTAGCCAGAGTCCAAGGGTTATGGGTTGTGGGTTGTAAGCACTTGTCATATGGTCCTGGCCATGACAACCAATAGATGGGCTTACATTGCAACCTGAGGGATTTGGGGAGACTGGAGGAGTCCCTGGATCTGAGAGCTCTGAGATGAGGAGCTGGTCACAGATGTGTTTGTGGAGCCACCTTCACTGGATAGAGAGAGAAATTCACTCAAACCCGCATTTTGAAAAGAACGGAGGGGGCACTCTCAGCCAGCTGTAGCACAGTGTTGCTCTGACTTTGGGCAAGGGTGTTCATCTCTCTGATCACTGGTTTCCACCCCACAGGGTCACCCAAAGCCCTAGAGCTTTACCTGCCTGGCTCCAAGGACCCTTCTAAGGACTCTGTGTGGTAGTTTCTATAGTTTCCTCTGCTGCAGATGAGGAAACTGAAGCCCAGAGAAGTGAATTCCCAGGGTGGGTCCCGGAAGCAGTGGCAGAGCCAGGACTTGAACCTGCATCTGTTCTCTTGATCCCCCAGCACAGCTGCGGCAGCCGAGCACCAAGACAGATCCCCTGTAAAGGTGCCTTTCTAGATAATAGCAGAGACAACACCCACACTGACCAGCTTACAGACCCTCCCTGGCCCTGCAGGTTCTAGAGGAGAGACCTTCTGGGCCTATCTTAGCATATCTCTTCTCTGCCCTGTGGACTCCTGTGAGGGCCCCCACCACTCCCTGCCCCATGCAGGCCCCTTTCCTGAATCCTACAGGCTGTGGGTAGTGGTGCCCAACTACTACATTATCCTCCAAAACTCAAATCCTGTCTCCTTGAACCCTCAGTTTCCTCATCTGTCAGTAGACCAAATGGGACCATAGGTTCAAGTCCCACACACAGTGTGGAGCACCCAGTCTGCACCCTGCTCAGGGAGTTACCAACACCTTTGTCAGGTCCCTGTGCCACCTGCTCCCAACACAGCTACAAGCTTCCTTAACGGCCACTCACATATAAGGAAAAATTTGCTGTCATCTGCATGAGTGTTTTCGAGTATGGCCTGAAACAGCAGGAGAAGCGGAAAACAGAGCTTAACACCTTCAATGAATGTGTCCAAGAGGCCATCTGGGAAAACCAGCAGCAGGGCAGACACAAGATCGCCAAGTTCGAGGAGAAGTACCTGCTGGTAGGCCCTAAGGCCCACCCTACCTCCTGCTTTAGAATGCTGACCCTGGCACCCACTGTGGAGGGACTGCAACCCAGTATTATACTTTGATGACCCCTGAGGCCCATGGTCAATGTCCCCATTGGTCAAGGATCACTTCACTAAGTGCAAGAGTTAAGGTGGACCCAGTGCCACCAGCCACAGATGCCCTGCTGCACAACCAAGAGCTGCGTTTTGGGCCGTTGTATTTTGTCTGCACATAAAACAGCCCTGGGGTTCAAGGTCATCCCTCCACCCCCTTATCATCCTCATCACTATTAGTAATGGTATTAGTATGACCATACTAATGATGATGATGACAGCTACCACGTTTCTTTTTTTATTTTTTTTTTTTTAAAAACGGAGCCTCAAGCTATCCCCCTGGGTAGAGTGCCATGGCATTACAGCTCATAGCAACCTCCAATTCCTGGGCTCAAGCGAGTCTCCTGCCTCCGCCTCCCAAGTAGCTGGGACCACAGGCGCCCGCCACAACGCCCGGCCATTTTTTGGTTGCAGCCATCATTGTTGTTTGGCGGGTCTGGGCTGGGGATTCGAACCTGCCACCTTAAGTGTACGTGGCT
>CAUYQV010095181.1:0-22906 GCA_963574575.1 Galagoides demidoff
TTAAAACAATAACTGAGAAAATGACATGAAGGCTGTGTTGATCAGTTTGATGGAAGTATTTCGGATTGCATGTGAAAACCCCACACTGTACCCCAGAAGTGCATTAATGTACATAGTTACCATTCAATAAAAAAAAAATAATAAAAAATAAAAAAAAAGAAGTCACTCCTATTCTGGCTTTAGGAGTCTTAGCAAAAAGGAGTTCCTACAATATAAATGAGACTGGTATAAAATATCATCCCAAATGCGTCCTAAGATGATGAGCCAAGATAGGGAGGAATTTTGCAACTGCGTCTTGGGGAAGGACTGAAAAGAGAGACTCTAGAGACCGTTACAAGGAAAGGCGGGAGAAAACAGCCATGGGACCAAGGCCTCCGAAGGCGCCTTCAAGCCTGCCGGTGTTATGAAGCTCTGAAAAACCTGAGTTTCTTACCTTGCTCATCCTAGAGGTAAATATTGGTAAGTTGGATCCTACAAATAGCTAAAAGTTCCAATGTCCTGAGCTTCTGTAGCTCCTGTAGTTATGTCCTGTGCCTTTCCCCCCACCTACTTTTGCCCTTTCATCTCCCAATCAGAAAGTAAATTAAATTCCTCCATCCATCTCCAGTCCATCATCAAAGAAATGAACCTGGAATTCTAAGAAGCAATTGTGGCTGTAGAAAACACCCACCGGAAGATCCTCAAATCAACAGAAATTCCAAATGGAAGGGTTTTAACTTGTGACGTGCCTTCGTGAGCAAAGGCAGTGTAAGTACTTGGGTAGCCATATTGACGACCAACTGCTGACTGGCTCAGGCATGATTAGATTTTCACTGCCTTCCCTTTCAGTAGGAATAGCTGAGATGGCTGAGGGTCAACAACATAAATAAATGTTACTTATTTGAGCCACTTTTTACTCACTTATTCTGCCATTATTTTAAGCCAAATTTCAACTATTTGATCCGATATGGTCAAGCTGAATTTTAAATGTCAAATGAAATGAATAATCCTACTCTGTGTATGTTCCCAGTTTCTTAGAAAATATCCTGTTACTAAACTGTTCTAGAACGTTGAATGTCTAAGACGTAGGTGCTTGGAAGAATGAACTTGCTCCACTGAAAGGTCCCTTGGGTTGTGACTTCACAATGGCATGAGACAAGGTTCGGAAGAAAAGAGTCATGTTGGCACTTGGAAAGGATGTTTCCCCTGATGTTAATTCTGCTGTGATTAGGTTATTTAAAGAGGCAGGGTAAAAACAATAATATAACAGTATTGTTAGAGGATCTTGTGAGAAAATCCTTTGTAAAGCATCTTTACACATTTTTTGATAAATTCCCTATATAACTGATTTCTATTTCAAACTTGATACCAGAAAGGCCAAACGTGTTTTAATGAGGACGCTGTTCTGTAGCACCCCACACTCCACACTCATGATAGTCATGTGGTTAGTGAATAATGAAGCAATGTACCATCTAAGGAACTTCTTAAGTTTCAGTATTCAGGAAAATGGTATAATTAGACCAGAAATTAAAGGTAAAATATGAACAACAGATACCCTCAAAAGACTCTTTAATATATATTCAAAATTTAACTGGGAAGAAAGGAAGGAAGAAAGGGAGGGAGGGAGGGAAGGAGGGAATTTTTTAGAAGCATGTTTTCAATACTAATAAATTCATTAGAGGTCTGAGAGGAAAATTATGACAAAATGTCAGCACCTTAGCTGCTTGACACACTGTGCTCAAAGACAAGCTGAAACAACCATTTAAATACAAGGTTTCCAGAATTTCCAAGCAAAGACCACAGTCGTATTGGACCAAGAGCACTTAAGAGATTCCTGGTCACTTATGGCTCAGCTTATTCCTACAGAATTATAAAACATTCTGTATCATTCACTATCACATATATTTATCAATGAAGTAAGTATGTTAATATATGTCTTAATCATATGTAACATATTACATGAAACATAGCATAGAAACGAGCAAGTGAAGGACTTTTAGACTGGTTTTCTATTGAGGCAGACAATAATGACAGTAAAGCCGTCCTCAATCCCTGGCATATGTGTGTGAACAGGGACATTCAAAGGGGACAACTAAGCTAACACTGTGCCACCTAGCTCTCCATCACCTGGAACCTCCTTCCCATAATAACATAAGGACAAGATCACCACTTGAGGTTTCAATATCACAAATGCGTCCCCAGAGATAAAATAACTTATTTTCAGTTGATCGCCAAAATCCAGCGAGATAAAACTAAGTACGTATATTGCCCATTTTATGCACGAGGCTCCCAAAGGCATAAATGGACAGTGACTTTCAGTGACTTTTCCAGTAACAGGCAGAGCCTGGGTTCTCCTGCCATCCCGTCTGCTGCCCTTTCGACCCACCATGCTGTCTTCCCCCAAACATCAGACAGGATAGGAGAAGCCGCTCTATCTCAATTCGCTGGGACTTTAGAAACAGAATCTGAACTGAGGGAACCCCCAGCCTTAAATTCAACCAGACCCCCCACACACAACCTTTTCATCTTTTCTTGATTCCAGCTCAGACTCCTCTATCTTTTCTTTCTCATTCTAAAGACACACTTGGAGATGAAACCATTCATAACTGCCCATCCACAGACAGTTGGTGGCAGCATAATTGACAATGAGTCTGCTGCTAAAAAATGAAAATGCTGTTTTAATAACCTTGGCCTAAAATACATTCTGTTGTATGCCTCAAAGGGTTTCAATAAAAAGTCAACCTGTAGAGACATATTTTCTTGGCTTAAACAACAATCCAAAGCATATAAATGTAGTCCAACTATAATGACATATTTATAGGCCAATAAAGCTTACGCTGCAGCTTTCAGACTTCACTTAAAGGAACTCTGTAAGAAGCAGTGTTCTATAAAATAATTTGATTTTTTTTTCAAACTATAGCCCAAGGAATAAAAAATGCAACTTTGCTATGTTTAACAGATAGTGTTTCTATTCCTTATTTGCTAAAAATTTCGTCAAATAAAATAATTCTTCATTTGCCTACTTTCAACTGCCATACCAAATATGGGTATCAAGTCCACTTTGTTACAAAAGCTAAGTCCTGTAATTCTAAAGACAAAAATAAATAACGAGAGGCTTGTGTAGTGAATGATTTAATCAACCCGATTCTTCTGGAAAAACAGGTTCTTGTATTCGTTATGCTTATGAATAATACATGCCTTAACCCTTCTATCTTAACAGAGTTATTTTTCTTTATTTTTTTTTTATAAACTTCAGTAAGAAACCGTCTGGAAGAAGGTAAAACGTCTCACTTGAGTAAAGTTACAATTGGCTTTGGTTTCATACTGAACTTTCTTTCTTTGAAAAGGACAGAGAGGAGGAAAGAGGGCGAAGGTACTTTACCACATCTCAGAAGTGATTTTTAAGATTATGAGTTTTTCCACTATCCAGATCTGTAGTTTTGAGTCATCAACCCTTTACAGTCTTAAATGAAAACTCTAGAGATTTTTTAAAAAGCAAACCCGACATCTTCCAATATTGTCCAAATGTGATTCTTCAAAGGGGAAGAGGATTAAAAAAAAACAAAAAAAACCAAGAGAGTTGTGATTTGAATCAGAGCAGTTATTGGAAGCTGCCATTTGGGGCAGAGTTTCTCTTAGTCAAGTATTAATTTGTTGGCAGACACGCGTTTGTGAGAACATTCTTGTTTTTTTTTACTATTCAGAGAGAGACAGGAAGTGACACAAACTGGGATTAAAGAGAGCTTATTCTACTTAAACATTAAGCAAGAAGAGTTCTTTAATTAGCTTTTATATCTTAAAAATCCCTCCTTTTGAGAGTCAACTGAATTATTTTGTCATTATTGATTTTTAACATGATGAAACAACCCCGCTAATAAAAGGAACATGTCGGGGTTTTATTTGATCCATAGAAAGGTGAGATCTTTCCGTTCTTTGCTTACTTCCACCAGAAAAAAAAAGGGGGGGGGTCTTAAGTAATCTCTCAGTTCATCTCTGTTCTCTGCTCAGAACAATAAGGAGTTGGAAGGGTTCGCAGGAGGAAAAACCTAATAAGTGTGTGAACTTCCACGAACAATGTGGGACTGGAGGTGGTTTCAGTGTGACTGAGGGAAAGGCAGATAAGGAAACCACTGTGTAGAAAGTAAAGTGCAGGCAACACACATTGTGATGTGACAGACAGAAAGGAAGAGGCTGGAGGGAACGTCTGGGACAGGAATGCTACAGAGGATGACACCCCCCTGTCCCCAGGATAAATCCCCACAAGGTGGAAGCCAAGCTTAGATCAGGCAGATAATGGAAACTCATTACATTAAGGAAAGTTTTTGTTTCTCTTTCTACATTATTACAACACAGTGTGCATTCCAATTACAAAAGCTATTTGTCTCAAATTCCCCACAGTTCATACCGACTGAGTAGAATTTCAAGGCCCTAAATTCTAGCCTTAAAGGGGCATTTTACATTTTAAATTTTTTAAAGTGCACCATGTAGGTGTTTCTTGCCCCCCCCCCCCCCCAGGAGAGCCTGCCAATCAACCCTGTTGACTTGTTCTCCCTTCCTCAGGACTACTCAGAGAGTTAGCTCTGAAAGAAGACGGATAAAAGAAAAGAAAAGAAAATTCAGCATCACCTAGAAAGCCTTTTATCAGTACACATTCCTTGGCCTGGCCTTAGTCCTACTGAATGAAGAATTTGGGGAAGCTGGCCTCAGTCATCAGCATTGTTTTTAAAATTCCCCTCGTCAGCCTAATGAGCAGCTAGATTTAAAAACCACTAATATAGATTTTTCCAAGCCAAACCACCTGCAAGTACTTTGAATATTTACTATACACCCATTTCTTCTGAAATCATTTGCAAAAAAAAAAGATATAGACTTTATTTTTAGAACCCAGGAAGATCAAAACCTCTTCAATCTCTTGATGGAATTAAGAAATGGGGCATCTTTTCAAGTTCCTTAACAAACTATCAATGCGAAACACAATTTTAAACATAAACCCTTCTATAAATACCCTTGTTTATATGTGTGACATCAAGCTTAACCATCTACACATCCTTTTTTCCCCTGTGGGTTTCCTGTTTAATTTTTTATTAGTAACAGTATATTCTATACCTCAAAAAAAAAAAATCAAACAAACAAAAGAAAGGTTTTAAGGTTAAGGAAAACATAAGACAATGGTAAAACAACTTAGATCATACATGAAGAAAGTCAGACAACAGATGTATTATTCAGCACTGTCACACGTTGGAGGAAGACTCGCCACTGTGTGTGCGTTCACAAAATGGGGGTTATACCAGTCCATATAGGGACACTATGAACAATTATTTGGCTTTAGAAGGAAAACCATCAGTTGAATAATTTTCTCTAAACGTGCCCATGACAATCAAGCTGCCATCTCCTAAATATTACCGTCTGACATCGACCAAAAGATGTCAGGAAACTGTTGATGGTCAAACTCAGACTGCAAGAAAGTATTCACGTTATTCCTGAAACACACACAGCTCATCACAAACCAGAGTCACCTGAAAGGCCCAGTCAGCGATGGTGTTATTTAGTCTCTTTGTGCCAATAAAAATAAATCACCTCGGTTTGTTGTAATAGTTCAGTTCTGGGTTAAAAAAAAAATCAGGAAGTTGTCCCATGAAAGCATAAAATGGGACTGTGAAAATCAGCACTATGCCCAAATGAAAGAAAAAGACGCCTTAATGTGTCAAAAGTGAAGTTCCTCTTTGCCTAAAGAGGAAATGGCTAAATCAGAGGTCAACAACTTTAGTCTTAAGCAATGCTAAGAGAGTAAGTCAGTGAACACCACAAGGGGACACGAACAGAAGGGAAAAAACAAGAAAGAGACACAAAAATCACTGGAGAAGGAAGTGTTCAGAAAAAGCCAGAAGCATTAATGACAGAGCCTCTCATCTGTGCCAGTCAGTCTTTACATCATACATGTCACAGGACCTTATTTTTTAGACTGGGAAACTGAGGATGAGAGGTTAAATTATTTGCCTAAGGCCACCAAGTTAAGCAAGCAGCAGAGTTAATATCAAACATTAATCAAAGTAACTACTCCACAGCCCAAGCAAGAATAATACCAAAGGCTGACTTTGTAAGTTTAAAATTCTTCTTATAAATTTAAACTTTTAAGAGGAAGAGGGGGAAGGAAGGCAAGAAAAAAAAATACAGAGTGGGTGGTGACCACCAAATGCTAAAAGCTCGGGGAAATCTACAACATTGGCTGCCGCCCAGGGGTCCCCCTGGCTTGAGGCTGTTCTGCTCTACTCACCCCTCTGCTTCACTTGGTTTTCCACCCAATGTAAAACACGAAATTCTGACATGGTGTTAATAGATGTCATACTATCTACTTACAGCAAATATTTAAACTCTTTAATTAATTCAATTTTAGGTGCCCTAATTAAATCTTGTGCTTTGCTACAGCCCTAGAAGTTGTGTAAGGCTGCTGTATCACAAGCACACAGTTCCACACATAGGAGGCCCTGTGACCCAACGGGCAACACTCTTCCTTGACCCACCCGGTCATCTCTCCACCCATCCCATCCAGATTCTTAGGCCCCCTCATGGTAAAGATACTTAAAAAAATTTTTTTAAGACATTTTAAATATACATTTACACATACACACACAGGGTGCCTAAAAAAGTATGTAAAAAATGTAAGCAAGAAAAGAATTGTATTAAAATTGTAATAATCTATGCTGATAACAAAAGATGTGCCCAAGTCACACTGAGCCCATCTGGTAATTGCAGAAATCAAATGTTGCTAGAGTATTACAAATTTAATACAGTTTTTTTCTTTCATAAAGTGTGTATACATATTTTGGCACCCTCTGTGTGTATGTGTGTGTATGTGTATATATGTATGAATGATAGGGATTCCAGAAAAATCTACAACCAAAATAGTGAAGTTATATATGCCCACATGTTACAAGCACAAGTCATATTTACCAAGGTCAGCCTTTTCCTTGAGAACGTCTTTGAAGTTGAGCCCGCTGTTCAGGGTTGACTGCCTGTATTTCAGTAGAGCTTCCTTCTGCCCATTCCTTCCCAGCGCCTCAGTTTTGACTGGCCCAGTTTGGAGACCACATCTCCACTTGGAGAAGTCAGAATGTACCCATTTGACCAGGTCTTCAAGCTTCACGATCACCTTTTCGGAAACAGCAATGACTTCATCCTATAAGAGGTGGTTGGGGAGAAAAGTAATTATTTATGGGTTTGAGGTAAATGATCCATTCTCAACAAGGTACATCTCAAATTATGGGTTGAGATAAATGATCCATTCCCAACAAGGTGAGTGGTTTAACTTGATGTAAGCAGTGTGTGTTTTTCAGTGACAAGAGAACCCTCAATACCTCACTTTATTTTCAATAGTTTATTTCTAGTGTTTGGTTAAGGAATAATTTATGTACTTGTTATATGATTAGAAAGCATCCAAAAAATGGGGCAGTAGTTCTAATATCCATTTTTAATGCTGGTTGCCCAAGTTCACTCTACCTATTTGACCACTCGAGTGAGAGCTAATTTTGAGGTGCAATTAATTGCAAATGTAAAAAGTCAAAGTTGGATGACTAATGGTTAGCCTGTCTCTACATAAATGGTCTAAGTAAATCTAGGATTCTTGGAACTCTGACTCACCCCCAAATTCCTATGTTTATGGTACATTTTCCCTTGGCTTATACACAAATATTGAATTTAACTTTTGTCCTAAAAATTAAATAAAACTGTGATGTAATCCCAAAAGAAATACTTCATAAATGTTATGTGCTTCCCACTGAAAGAAACTTACACATTCTCATGTTTCTTAAAAACTTTGTAAGTTGAGAAATGAACTGAGGTTTTCTTTTAATACGTATGGGGCAGGGGGGAGAGAGTGAGGGAGGAGAAAGTCTTTGAATCTCAGAAAAGTAGTTGAAACTTAAGTTTCTCCTATGGTTCATAAATTTGAATTTTAAGCATTTCTAATTGCTTCTAGGAAACACCCAGCTTTTCTGAATCAAGTAAGTTAGTAAGCTATTTAATAGATATCTAAGCCTGGGACAAAGGAAAGGCCCCCCTCACCAGAAGTTTCTTGGGAAAAGGCTTAAGATCATCTCACTGGGTTTTAAGTTATTTAAGAATTTGACATTTCAACTTGAACTGATTTCTTTCTTTCTTTCTTTTTTTTTTTTTTTTTACTTCACATTTCTGAAGAACGCTGAGCTGTGAAAACCCCTGAGCTTACAAAATCTTAGAAATATTTTTGACAAACAACAACAGGAAGATGTCTCTACGCAATTAAACAAAAGGAATTCAAACTGATTTTGGCTAATTTTTACTGTTAAACACGTCTTCCCCTGCCCTCCCCCACCTACACACACACACACACACACAACTCCAATTCAAACAAAAAAGGGTTTATTAAGATAAGCTTCACATAATAAGCAGCCTTGGGTTGAATTTTTAAAAATCTTTTAAGGTAGGATCTAAAATTTCACTTTTCCTCATCTGGTTCCAAGCTGCTTCTCAGAACAAAGTTTGTTAGGCAGCAGCAAAGTAACAAATACCATATCAAAAATGAAAAGTTAAACTTGGGTAATGGGATCCTTTCCCTTATCACGTTTAAACATGAACTTCCACTAAACGGGAGACAAAGGGGAAACTCTGTTTTTATCCTCTGCTCAAGAAAAAATTTCAAAACTTTATAAACAAAGGGGCACATTACAAAGTACCATTTCAACGGATGATTTCACTCAGATTCACCACACCAACCTCTTGAAAGCAAAGATCTGTAGTTGTCATGCATTTTATAGCTATTTCATGGTGATTATTAAATGTCAGAATAAAAATTCAGGCTGGGTATTGTTTCAAAGCATATGGGAACAGCTTCTGGACAGGGCATACCAGAAATCATGTTTAGCAGCAGACTGGAAAATAATTAAGTATTAGAGTCCCTCAGTCTCAACGTTAGCAAAGATGGAGTTTGGCAACATTTTGACCAAATATGGTTTCCTTGAAGAGACAAGTTTATAGATGAGTGCTATTTTCAAATCGCTCTATGATCAAATGATTATCATTTCAATCACTAGTTGCTTCAGATATTTTTCCAAGAAATGGCATGACTAGCTCTGGCTAGCTTTCAACACCCGCCAAACAAACACTTTATTAACCAAGAGAAAATAGAATGCTTCCGACGTCGCTCATGAATAAACCCATCTTCCAAGATTCGGTCTATAGATTTTGTCCTCCCTCCTTTCTGCTCTCTCTCAGACAGACCTTCTGAATATATACACATACGTTAAAAACAAACGCTGGAATCCACGTAAACATGTGAAAGCCATAAACCCAAGTCTGGATTAATTGTGAAACCACCAGTATGTTTTCCTGTGGATTCACGGAGAAACTGGCCCAGCAACATTGTCAAATGCCAGGATTCAGAAGGAAATCTGATAAGCGGAGGAGGGGAAAACAACAAACCAACCCCGAAAACAAAAAACAGCCAACATATATATAGAACATGTCTCAGGAAACATGACTTTGGACACACAATGGCATAAATCACATGTTCACATTTACTATTCTGAGCAAGTGCTGACCGAAGTTCCTAATGCTCACCCTTCTTGGGCAAAGTCTCTATGTCTAAGAAAAGAATTTCAATAAGCTCATCTCATGATTACATTAGCCCTCTGCAAACTGAGAATTAGCACTGGATAAATATTGCTGATTTACTCTAATGCAACACAAAAGGAACACAAAGAAATACACTTTGTTATTCTATTAATGTACCTTGGCTTTTCAATTAACCCGGCTCTTAATCAATATTTATGTAGGCAGCGTTGAGCCACTTGCTAAGTCCTTATGCCGTTTCATCATTCTTTTAAACTGCCTATTTCTGTAATTTGGACTCGGTTTCTACTGGGGTATGAAAACAGCTCACTTAATCATAAATCCTTTAAGTCAGAGTTCATCTAGTCAAGAAGTCACAAACCAGCCGGTGCACGTGCGTGGCTGGGCTCTCTAAGTGTTCTAAAAATTGGGAAACTTTCACAGAAATATTCAGATTTCAATCTTCTCTTATAAATAAAGACTGAAAAAAAAAGACCCCCAAACAAAAAAACACCCTCGTTGAAACTGAGTAGGAGCTGCCTTCTTCAGACAAGATGTGAAATCCCCACTACTCCCTCCTGAGTTGTATCTGGTCCACTTTTCCCTGGCCTCCCTGGCCCCTGGCAGACACCAAACTTTTAAGCTTGTATATCCTAAGTTAGTCCACTTCCCTCATTTTAATGATGAAGACAGTAAGGTTCAGTGACATGTCCTAGTGCCAACTGCTGGCATGAAAGTCCAGGTTTCCTTTCCACCAAGATAGCATCTGGGATTCTCCAAGGGCTGCCTAGGTTCAAGTCCCAGCCCTGGCATTTACTCACCGTGCAACATCAGGCAACTTCCTTAACCTCCTAGTGCTTCAGGTTTTTTTTTACATATGTAAAAAAGAAAAAAAGGATACTACTATCTGCCCCTTACAGTAATTGCCAGGATTCAATGGGTTGACACGCGTGAAGCAGTATGTCAGGATTAGCTGTCATTATCACTGTCATTCCCTATTCCCTCTCTATGCTGGTGTTTTGGGGGCATGCAGACACCAGTTCAGATGGTTCAGAGGTAAGAAAAAAAATGCATAGTAAGTCAATTCACTGCTTATTTATTTCTGGGGTGACTATTTATGGGAAAGTGGTACTGGCTTTCCATTTATAGAAGATATAAAGTTTCCTCTTCAAATAAGTTTGAGTTCAAAAATAGGTCAATTTGAACAAAGCCTTTAAGTAAACACAGGAGATATGTGGATATAGAAAAAAAAAAAAAGTCAAGATGCTATGAAAATGACTGAAATTCAGGCCACTATGTTGTATTTTGGTTCTCAAAATGCAGGCCAGGAAGCACTGGGAAGCCCTGAGACCACTTCCATTGGGTCAAAGATCATTAAATCCTAAGACATGATTGGCTTTTTTCATTCTCATTCTCTCTTGAATGTATTGAGGGGTTTGTGACATGTGATATCACATCAGAGTGAATACAGAAGCAAACACAAGAATCCAGCTTTCTATTTAAAGCTAGACAGGCAAGAGATTTATCAAAAAATGTAAAACAATTCCACCATTCTTACTAATTTTTTTGTGTGTTTTTGAAAATATGGTTAACTTTCATAAAACTGTGTTATATTTACATAATGATTTTTGATTGCTATTTAACTTTATTTTAAAATTAACTTACAGTAAAATTTCTTGGTATACAGTTCTGTGAGTTTTAATGCATGGGAAGATTTATATAGCCATCACCACCATAATTATCAGGATGTAGCCTGGTCCAAAATCCCTTTGTACTAGTTCTTAGTAGTCATTATCTCCCTTCACCCTCTGCCCCATCAAGTCCTAGCAACTACTGATTTGTTGTTGCTATAGTTTTCTTTTGCCTCAAATGTCATATAAATGGAATCAGCATTGAGCCTGCTTCTTTTACTCCAAATGAAGCCTCTGAGATTGAGCCATGTTGCTACATGGATCAACTCCTTGCTTCTTTCTGCTGAGTAGCACTCCATGGTATTGATGTGTCCTAAGATTGTTTGTCCATTCACTGATTGGGAGACATCTGGGTCGCTCCAATTCTTGGTGATTATAAACAGGGCTGCTATACATTTCTATGTACAGGTATACCTCTTTTTATCTCATTTCACTTCATACCACTCCACAGATGCAGCATCTTTTACAATTGAAGGTTTGTGGCAACTCCAAGCAAGTCTATTGGTACCATTTTTCCCATAGTATATGCTCACTTTGTGTCTCTGTCATAGTTCAGTAATTCTTGCAAGATTTCATAATTCTCATTAGTTTTGCATCTGTTATGGTGACCTATAATCAGTGATCTTGGATGTTTCTATTTTAATTGTTCTAGGACACCAAAACCCAGGCCCAGACAAGATGGCAAACTTAGTTGAAAAATGTTGTGAGGGTTCCGCCTGCTCCACCAACCAGCATTTTTCCCTTGTTTCTATCTCTCTCCCTCTCCTCAGGCTTACCTATTCCCTAAGATTCAACAATACTGAAATTAGACTAATTAAGAACCAATGGCATGGTGGCGCCTGTAGCTCCGTGGGTGGGGCACTGGCCACATACACCAAGGCTGGAGGCTGGAGGGTTCAAATCTGGCCAGGCCAGCTAAAACAATGACAACTGCAACAAAAAAATAGTTGGACGTCGTGGCAGGTGCCTATCGTCCCAGCCACTTGGGAGGCTGAGGCAAGAGAATCGCTTAAGCCCAGGAGTTGGAGGTTGCTGTGAGCTGTGATGGCACAGTACTCTACCGCTGGTGACGCAGTGAGACTCTGTCTCAAAAAAAAAGAGAGAGAGAGAACTGATGGCGTCTAAGTGAAAGGAGAAGTCCTACGTCTCTCACTTTAAATCAAAAGCTAGAAATGATTAAGTTTAGGGAAGAAGGCACATCAGTCCAAGCTGAGATAGGCTGAAAGCTGTCCCTTTTGCTTCAAATAGTTACCATGTCGTAAATGCAAAGGACAGTTTTTGAAGAGAATTCAGAGTACTACTCCAGGGAACACACAAATAGTGAAACAGCCTTACTGATGACATGGAGAAAATTTGAGTACTCTGGATAGATCAAAATATCCACACCATTCCCTTTAAACCCAAAGACTAACCCAGAGCAAGGCCCTAACTTAAATTCTATGCAGGCTGAGAGAGGTGAGGAAGCTGCAGGAGAAAAATCTGAAGCTACCAGAGGAGGACTCAAGAGGTTTTAGGAAAAGAAGCCTTTTCCATAACTTAAAAGTCTAGGTGAAGCAGGAAATGCTGATATAGAAACCATAGCAAGTTATCCAAAAGATCTAGCTAAGATAACTGGTGAAGGTGACTACCCTAGACAATGGATTTTCAATTGTCAATGAAACAACCTTATATTGAAAGAAGATGTCATCTAGGATTTCCACAGCTGGAGAGAAGTCAATGCTTCAGAGCTTCAAAGACAGGCTGATTCTCCTGTTAGGGGCTAATGCAACTGGTGACTTTACGTAAAAGCAAATGCTTTTTCCGAAAATTCAGAAAATTCTAGGGCCTTAAGAATTATGCTAAATCTATTCCACTTGTGTTCTAAAATGAAACAACAAAGCCTGAATGACCCTGTTTATGGCAGGGTTTACTGAATATTTTAAGCCCCCTATTGAGACCTACTGCTCAGAAAAAAAGATTCCTATCAAAATATTACTGCTCATCGGCAATGCACCTGGTTGTCTAACAGCTGAGTTGGATGGAGATGTACAAGGAGATTAATGTTGTTTTCACGTCTGATAACGAAACATCAATTCTACAGCCCCTGGGATCAAGGAGGCGTTTCAATTTTCAAATCTCATTAATTAAGAAATAAATTTCATACAGGTACAACTGCCATCGATAGTGATTCCTCTGATGGAAGCGTACAAAGTAAATACAAGAACTTCTGGAAAGGAGTTACAGGAGATGAAATACATCCATGATTCGTGGGAAGAGGTCAAAATATTGACATTAATAGGAGTTGGGGAGAAGTTTATTTCAACCTTCAGAGATGATAATGTTGAGGGGTTCAAGACTTTGGTGGAGGAAGTAGCTGCAAATATAGTAGAAATAGCAAGAAAACTAGAGTTAGAAGTGGAGCCTGCAGATGTGAATCAATGGCTGCAATCTTACGATAAAACTCGAAGGGCTGAGGGGTTGCTTCTTCTGGATGAGCCAAGTGGCTTCTTGAGATAGAACCTACTGGTGAAGATGCTATAAACATTGTTGAACTGACAAAGGATTTAGACTACTACATAAACTTAGTTTTCAAAGCAGCAACAGGGTTTGAGAGGACCGACTCCCATTTTGAAGCAAGTTCTACTGTGAAACAGCCTCACATGCTGCACAAAAATCTTCTATGAAAGGAAGGACTGATTGATGTGGCAGACTTCACTGCTGTCTTATTTTGAGAAATTGCCACAGCCACCTCCACCTTCAGCAACTACCACCCTGATCAGTCTGCAGCCATCCACACTGACTCAAGACTCTGCACAGCAAAAAGGATACAACTCCCTGAAGGCTCAGATGATAGCGTTTTTTAGCAACAAAGTAATTTTTAATTAATGCATGTAGTTGGTTTTTCTGGAAATAATGCCATTTACTGCACACTTGAAAGATTATAATATAGTGCAAACATAACTTTTTATGCCCTGGGACACCAAAAAGTTTATGTGAGTGGCTTTATGGCAGTATTTGTTTTACTACAATGGTCTGGAGTCAAACATGCAACATCTCTGAGGTATGCCCATACAGGTTTTTGGGTGAACACACATTTTCAGTTCTCTAGAATAAATACCTACAAGAGGGACTGCTGAGTCATATGGCAAATGCATATTTAAAGTTTTTAGAAACTGCCCATCTGTTTTCCAGAGTGGCTATACCATGCCGCTTTCCCATCAGCAAAACATGAGAATTCTGTTGCTTCTGGTCCTTGCCAGCACTTGATACTGTCACTGTTAATTAATTCATTCTTTATTTACTTATTATTCCAATATGTGTGTTCTAGTTTCTCATCATGTTTTGGACTTTCGTTTCCCTAACGATGTTGAATGTCTTTCCGGGTGTTCCCGGATTTCCTTTGTGGTGAAATCCGTGTTTAACCCTTTTGCTTATTTTAAAAATTAGGTTCTTTCTTTCTTACTGCTGAGCTTTCAGAGTTCTTTTCCCTTCTAGATACCAGTCATGTATCAAATGTGTGGTTTGAAAACTCTGTCTCCCGTGTTGTAGCTTGTCTTTTCATTCTCATCACAGTGTCATAAAGTAAAAGTTTTAAATTTTGATTTAAGTCCATTTGGTCAGATTCCTTGTTTTCTGGATTGGAGTTTTGCTTTTATTCCCTGTGAATTCTTTACCTAGCCTGGTTCACAAAGAATTTCTCCTATGCTTTCTTCCAAAAGTTTTATCACTTTACCTTTAGAATTATCTATTTTTACTTAATTTTGTATAAGTTATGAGATTCGGCTTGACATCATTTTTTTTTTTTTTTTTTGCAGCTGAAGGTCTATGATTCTTTTAAATGAGTTAATAAATCTATTTCACTTATTTCTCAGTTTTAATTTCTAACATAGTGGATATTGATAGGTATAACTGACATAGACAAAAGCTACTTGGGGTCCTCAATAATTTTACTATAAAGAGTCCATAGTCCTTTTTTGAGAACCACTGTATTGTGTCACTAATTCAAGGCCTTTTGTTATTTTTCATTTTCCTTGACCTCTTCGTAGTGTTTGATAACGAACAACCCTACCTTTGACTTGAAACTGTCCTTTCTATTAAGAACTATGAAGGATCTGAGATTTGACCCTACTCGAAAACTTACAAGTTCACTGTCACACTTTCATGGACAATGACAAAGGCCATAAGACTCTAGTCAGAGACAAAGGTTGGTATATTGTTCACAGCAACAGCAATAGACTCGGCACCTGTAGCTCAGCGGCTAGGGCGCCAGCCACATACACCAGAGCTGGTGGGTTCAAACCCAGTCTGGGCCTGCCAAACAAACAACGATGACAACAAAAAAATAGCTGAGTATTGCAGCAGGTGCCTGTAGTCCCAGCTACTTGGGAGGCTGAGGCAAGAGAATCGCTTAAGCCTAAGAGTTGGAGCTGTGAGCTGTGATTCCATGGCACTATACCAAGTAACATAGTGAGACTTTGTCTCAAAAACAAGAAACAGCATTTGTGCTGGTTCTTTAATATGCCATTCCCAAGAAGAAATGCAAAGAGGGATAAGTGATACCTGCTCACGTACTGGGGTGCATTTATGAAAGAGCCCTGAACACAGGGAACCTACATCTCTAATAATGGACAGTAAGCTTGCCTGTTCTTCATTCTGGAACAAGACACTATCCTTGCCTTCCACGGTTCACCATATAAACATCTTTGAAAAGACAGTCTAGAAAAGCGGTTCTCAACCTGTGGGTTGTGACCCCTTTAGGGGTTGAACGACCCTGTCACAGGAGTCACCTGAGACCATCCTGCATATCAGATATTTGCATTATGATTCATAACAGCAGCAAAATTACAGTTATGAAATAGCAATGAAAATAATTTTATCGCTGGGGTCACCACAACATGAGGAACTGTATTAAAGGGTCACGACATTAGGAAGCTTGAGAACCACTGGTTTAGAACAAAAGTCGGTGGTTTTGCTCACAGCTGTGAAGATATGCCAGAGACTATTGCAAAAGACACCTGCCCCAAACTGACTACCTCTACACTTCTTGGTTTGTTTAATTTCCCTTCTTTTTCATACCATCACCCAAGTGTGAAAATGTAGGAAACATATATACTTAGACACAGTCTGGGTCCAGGTCTTCTCTCTCTGCACACCACTCCTTGAAGAAATCATTCTCCATAAGAATTCCAATGCTCACCTCCAAAGCCTATGACTGCATTCTTCTGTTTAGTTTTAAAAATTCATCCACCCTCCATTCCTTTGTTATTCATGTACATGTCTCAGAGTCAACTCAAGTTCAGAGGAACTTCATAACCGTTTAGGTTATTTTTAAGAAAAGATCTTACTTAGGGGACAGTGTCTGTGGCTCAGTGAGTAGGGCCCAGGCCCCATATACCGAGGGTAGCAGGCTCAAACCCGGCCCCGGCCAAACTGCAAACAAAATAATAGCTGGGCTTTGTGGTGAGCGCCTGTGCTCCTAGCTACTCGGGAGGCTGAGGCAAGAGAATCGCCTAAGCCCAGGAGTGGGAGGTTGATGTGAGCTGTGACACTACGGCACTCTACCGAGGGCAATAATGTGAGATTGTCTCTACCAAAAAAAAAAAAAAAAGAAAATATCTTACTTAGCACAGGAAGAATTGAACACTTCTTAATTATGGCTAACTTCCCCCCAATATCTAGTCTTCCTTTCCTTTATAATAATAAGGTTCTAATTTGCCAGGCAGAGAATAAAGATACCATTATCTGCTTCCTTTACAGCCAGGTGCAGCCATATGACCAAGTTATGACCAATGGATGTATTAGTGAGGTGCCCACTTCCTAGGCCATGCCCATCAAAGGGAATGGGTATGGCTTTGAACCACACAAACAAGGGAAAATCCTCCAGGAGAAAAAAAATAGAAGGATCCTAGTTCCTAGTTCACGTCATGGAGCAAAGACACGCACTCACTCTGAACCATCTACCTCAAGGTGGTGACAGAAGAGTGATTTTGAACTCCCAATTTATTTTAGCAACTGTAATTATTAAGTCTCTGGTATATACAGCTGAACCTGTATCTTTACTATTATAGCATCACTCAGGAGAGAGAAATGGAATCTTTCCTATCATATCACATGGTACCCAAAAGCAGAAGAACTACAATCAGCTAGCCGCCCAACAAACATACAAGTGTGATATCAGAGGGGCTGGCAGAGAGGGGGCCGTGGGAACAGGAAAGCACGGTAGACTCAGTACCATCTTCCCCAAACATTTCAGATTTTCAAAATGTATTTTGTAGCATTTAAAACATGATAAATGTTGGGAACACAAAACACAACAATGGTGTAGTGTTAGCTGAATCAATTGTGAAACATAGTAACAGTTCGATTGGCTCCGTGAGAATGAGAAATTTTCATCAAGATGGAAACTGAAAATGAAGAATAACTGTGAAGTTTCGACTTTTAGAAAGACCAACTAAGAGCCACTTCTTAGCTGCAGCTTGTCCCCTGCATGGGGACCATTCTGGTCAGGTCTGTGCACCCATGGTGTGCACCAACAGAGCCAGATGAGGGAGAAAGTGCCACCTTTGAACTCAGGGGGTCCGGCCCCTCCCTTGCGTCCAGCCTCCCTAGACACCCTGCTGTCTGAAGCCCAGTCTTCCCGCTTGGTCTTCCTGGTACAGCTGAGTGTGTTCTGGAAGGTGACACCTACAGAGTGAGTAGAAAGGTTTCACTCTACAGGTAAGTTGTGGCCACTCAGAATCCAAGGAAGTAAGGAAAATAGTAAGATGAAGCTTTCACTGGTCAGTGGTGAAATGAGAGAAAAACAAGGAGGATGTAGTGAGGTTTCGTGAAGCTATATCTGCTGGATTTCAAGGACTGTCCTTGTATCAGTCAGGATCCCAATGAGAAATAGATGGACTAGTTGAGTGATGATAATGGTGGGGGATTTACAAAGGTTTTATTGACAGAACTGGTAGAATTCAAGGGACATCTAAGAGAGAGAGTGCAGGGACCCGGGTTACAGCAGCTCAGTGGGCACCACTCTTTGGCCAAAGGCTCAAAGAGAAGACCTGTCTACCACAGGCAGTGACTCTTTCTTAGAAGGCCACCCGTAGCCTGCAGGGACCTTCCAGGAAGGTCCAGGGAATAAATACCCATCTTCCTCCTTCTCTCTCCTCTGATGGGGCCAAACCCCTCTGGAAACCCCAAGGCCCAGGGACTCTGATAATGGAGCCCACACAGGCCAGCCGCCCAGGGCAGAGAGCAGAGAGAAGAAAGGAGTGGTGAGGACATGGAGTCCCCACATACTTGCCACACAAGCCTTTATCACTCCTCCTTTCATTTGCTGTTATTATGCCCCTTTTCTCCTGAAAAGAGGGTATCAATAAATGGTGGTCATCGTTTTATAATGTGTAAACACGTCCATTCCAAGTTGGTCCCTGAACTGGGAATTACTGTTGTTATTACTTGTGACATAATAGTAAATCCTTATTAGGCATCGGTAGGTATCTGATGTTGAATGGCCTAATCCTGTATTCTACACTAAACACCTGAACCGCAAACCCTTCTTAGAGGCAGGTACGTTTGCTGAACTTCCGAGACAGCCAAGGACTGCATTGGGCCTAACGCACGTAACACTTTAATGGCGGATCATCTCTGAATGTGCTATCCTGAGACCCACTCAGTCTGACCCATTGATGTTCAAATGCATCTCTGCCATGTTTAATGTCCACCTTGACTGTGGGACTTGCCAAGGTCTCATCTAAAAAAATGTGGAAAACCCAATAAAAGAATCAACCTTGTGGGATATTTAGGATGCTGTAGTTGTTACAGTACAATCTTCAACAGAGAGTGGGCAGCCAAGATGTGATGGCTAGGATGATCATATAACACCACGTGAGTAAAAAGTTCATGAGTAGGGGTGAGTGGTGTTGAAGTATCCTCTGTGAGTAGCTGTGTGCATTCCTAAGTCTTCTTCATTCCTTATATAGGAACAACAAGGGCCTTTTCTCTCTTGCTGGGACCTCCAGGGAAGAAGACATTTAAGAACAAATACCTGGGCTTCTCATTCTCTTCAGCTGTAAGGATACAGCCGTGGAGAATGGGTAAGCTTTACTTGACCTAGACTCTAACCTATGAATTTATTAGACATTATCTCATCTAATCCCTACAAGGATTTTCTGAGGTAGGTGTTCTTAACCCATTTCAGAGATAAGAAAACTGAAGTGGAGCCAGAAACCAGCTTGGTAACACCAAAATTGTTGTCTTAAAGCCCTTACAGTAGACACATCTCACCCTGGGCGGCCACACCTTTCTCCACCTCCTGCCAATGGCCTGGGATGGGGGGGGGACTTACCGTCACTTCCTAACAAAAAGGGTTTGAATTTTTAATTTTTATTATGTTATTGCCCCCAAAGTAAGACGATGGAATTCACTATTCATGGGCCAGTTAAAAATGTGAAGAATGTTCCACTGTCTGAGCAGGGTAGACAGCCTCTCTGTGTGTGCTGAAATTTAATTTGACTCCCTTCACGTGATCAAATGGATTTGCCATGGGGGCTCATTAGTGTACTGGGTTCCAATTTGCCATGCTGGCCCCTCCCCTTCCAACCTCTTCCACGCCTCTCCCAGACCTCTCCGTGAGGCTTGCGGCTTTATGAATTTTGGAAATGCATCCTGGCACAATTAGAGGGAGTAAACAAACAGAAGACCGCTCTGAGGCACCATGTGTCAAATGTAATGTGACCATCCTTCATGGTTATAGCCAACGGCATTTGCGTATCAAACAAGTAATTCAAAAATCCTAAATATTTTATGTTCCTAAATACATTTTTAATACACGTTAATCTAAAACCTGTTAGTCTGCAGCCTGCTCCCCTGACCGGGAGGCCATCTCTACAGAAAGCTCAAGAAATATCCTCCCATTAATTCCCTGTTCCACTTCTTTCCTCTTACCATACATGGACCTTTCTCCTGCCTAAAATTAAAGACAGTGTATACAGAGAGCAAGAAATTACATCCCAGTGTCCTAGATAGATCTTCTCTAAAGAGGCAAGCACTGGATAGGTAAAGAACATACCCTAAGTCAGTGGTGGAGCTCGCCCACCAGTTCTTTGGCCAAATTAATAGTGTTAGCTCTACAGCCCATTTCTTTCTTTCCTTCTTTCTTTCTTTCTTTTTTTTTTTTTTGAGACACAGTCTCACTTTGTCACCCTTGGTAGAATGCCATGGCATCATAGCTCATAGCAACCTCAAACCCTGGGGCTCAAGTGATTCTCTTGCCTCAGTTTTTTTTTCCCCCCCTTGGTTTTGTTTTTTCATTTTTAGTAGAGACTTGCAGCTCACTCTTGCTCAGGCTGGTCTTGAACTCCTGAGCTCAAGCAATCCATTGCCTTGGTCTCTCAGAGTGCTAGGATTCTAGCCGTGAGCCACTGCATCCTGACTCAGAGTCCATTTCTTAACTGCTTACTGGCTGCCATAATAAAAACTTGCTTGGCACCCAAATAGTTACCTGTGGCCATTAAAATATTAGCAAAAGAAGATAAATGGGGTGGCACCTGTGGCTCAAAGGAGTAGGGCGCCGGCCCCATATGCAGAAGGTGGCGGGTTCAAACCCAGCTCTGGCCAAAAACTGCAAAAAAAATAAAATAAATAACAAGATAAATGAACCCAATTCCAGTGTTAAGTTCAGTGAATTCATCTATAAGAATACTAGATAAAAAGCAACACAGTAACAATAAATTACATCTTTGGGTTTTTCGGTTTTTTTTTCCCACCCAGTTTTGTGGGTACAGGACCCTCTGCCTAGCTATATCCCTGAGCAGGGCCCATATCCCACAAAGACCCTCAAGGGAAAAAGAAAACCCTTTGCCCCTGTTGGCATATGAAAATCATGGTGGAAGCTCACTGGTCATGTGGCACTGAGTCTTGATATACCATTTCCCTTCATTAGAAGAGCAGTCTTCACAGAAAATCACCCAAAGTCTTACATCGATTTAGAACACTGTAATGTACAAACCCCGTAAATCTTCCTGTTTTGTGTCGCCTCCGTTTAAACATAAACATATGATTTAGACATGCTCCCTCTTGTTAATTTTTTTTTTTTTGCTCTGTTCGTTTAGCACAGTTCCCATTATGATCCTCACATGTACAATGGCAGTGGAATAATTTGAGACCCACAGCTTTATTTAATAATGTAATTATCCTATATTGGATTACTTAAAGGGGCTTTGTATTTTTAAGTTCCAGTTTTTTCCTATACTGGTGATAGGCTCTGCCACAGTCAATGGTTCAGGCTTCAATCAAAAGCCCTAAACTCAGTCTGGAAAAATATTGAGTGTTTTTGAATAAGCAGGATGAATGCAAAAGCCAATTTGCAGCCACAGTTGGTGACCTTTCTACTCCTGTTCAAAGACTCTGGTGTGGAGACCAACACAGGGGACAGACCCCAGCAACCACGGCTGCCTGATCCCACCTCCTTTCCCACCTCAGGAAGGTGAGATAAACCAGAGAATGCAGCCTAAGCTTTCTTCAGGATAAGCTTTCTATAGGTGGAGCTGAAAAGCTGCATGGCTTTCCTTGCCCGATGCCCAGGACGCTCCTAGGTGGAGCTGAAAGAAGGAGTGAAGCCTTCATGCCTGCCTCACACTACCAGGCTTTCTGACAAAACAGTCGCAGAAGGGAATCCAGAAGGAGCCATCTCTGCCACCTTTAAGGGAGCATTCACAAGCTGAGCTTCATCCAATATTGTTGTCAGGAGAGATTTTGTTCTAGCTTTTCCCCCCACTCAATTCAATCCGATCCAATTAACTTGTATTGACTCTCTGCTCTGTGCCAGGCACTGGGCTGAGTATCAGCAATGCAGAGATAAGGCTGAATCAGACACCGGGCTGCCCTTCAGAAACACACGGTGCCCAGGCAGGGTCTGCTATTCCTTGCCTGGGAAGTGAAGGTTAGGTTCGTTCTAGCCCTTTCTCAGAGCTTCACTCCTTCTCTCATCCTCAGTGCTCTGACCATCTACGTGGGTCATTAGGAAAGTTTTGAAACGCACAAAACTCAAGCAATGTAAAATCCACGTGGAAGCAAACAAATGATGTCCTCCCAGCAACACCGACAACAAGTGAAGGTGGAAAGGACGCCATCGACTGTGTTTCTTGGAAATGAAATAACGCACCGTAATACAGTCTATCTCCAAACTTTCGTAGTGACTGGTGTATTTATTCTGTGCTGCCCTAGGCACTAGGAACAGCCTGGGAATAAGCTTCTGACCCATGGAACACCAGCCTAGTGGGGGGAGACAGACAGTAAACAGTAAGCCCGCAGCTAAATTGGTTTATAGAACGAGAAATGGTCATAAGTGATTTTATTCTTTTTTTTTTTTTTTTTTTTTTGAGACAGAGCCTCAAGCTATCCCTCTGGGTAGAGTGCTATGGCATCACAGCTCATAGCAACCTCCAACTCCTGGGCTCAAGTGAGTCTCCTGCCTCCGCCTCCCAAGTAGCTGGGACCACAGGTGCCCGCTACAACGCCCAGCCATTTTTTGGTTGCAGCCATCATTGTTGTTTGGCGGGCCCGGGCTGGGGATTCGAACCCGCCACCTTAGGTGTGCATGGTTGGCGCCTTAGCCAATTGAGCCACAGGCGCCGAGCCGATTTTATTCTTTTGACAAATATTTATTGAGCACTAACTACACC
>CAUYQV010095182.1:0-21774 GCA_963574575.1 Galagoides demidoff
AGAATATGCAAAGTACCACAGAGAAAATAACCATGCTATGAAGATACCGAACTGGCATCTGGCTGGGAGTCAGGGACAGGATAGGCAGGTAGGGAAATCAAATGACATTTGTACCAAGTACCTAAAAATATGCAAACTGTATCTCACTTAATATTTATGGCAACCGTGAAAGGTCACTGCCATTAGCCCTCCTTAATAGATCAGGACAACAAAAATGTGAGAAGCTGTGTAATTTGCCCAAAGTGACTTTCTCTTCCCTGAATTATTTTTTGTTAGAATATTTTTAAGTATAAAATAGTATTCTCTCTAATGTATAGTTGGCTCTTCAAAGCAAGGATGATGTTTAAAGCCCTATTTCCTTAAATACATGATTTATAAATTGATATAGTCTTTCTTTCGTCTTGTTTTTTTTTTTTTTTTTTGCACTTTTTGGCCGGAGCTGGGTTTGAACCCGCCACCTCTGGCATATGGGACTGGAACCCTACTCCTTTGAGCCACAGGCATCGCCCTGGTTTTTTTTTTTTGAAACAGGGATAGGGTCTCATTCTGTTGCCCAGGCTAGAGGCAGTGGCATTATCATAGCTGTGGCAACCTCAATGCCCTGGGCTCAAGTGATCTCCTGCCTTGCTTCCTGAGTAGCTAGAACTATAGGAGTGCACCACCACACCCAGCTATTTTTTTTTTTTAATTTTTCAGAGAGACAAGTTCTCATTATGTTGCTCAGGCTGGTCTTAAAACTCCTGGCTTCAAGCAATCTTCCCACCTATCTCAACCTTTTAAAGTGCTAGGACCATAGGTATGAGCTACCATGTCCGGAGACAAATATGTATTTTCTTTTCTTTCTTTCTTTTTTTTAAATCAGGCCTAGGTGAAGCTCCAACCTGCGGGCACGCTAACCACTGACCTATGGCGGGGGGGCAGAGAGAAATACATATATTCATTATAAGTTTACACTGAAAGCATAAAACCAATTATTGAGGTTATAGCTCTAAAGTAAAGCTATTTATGCAACAGAAAAAGTAAAAGAAAAATTATACTGCATTTCTGTTTTTCTATGTCACAGATAAAAAGTTTTAATGTACTAGTAGGAAAATGAGCCAATTAAGTACATCCTAAAATGTTCTCTTCTCTTCCTAAAATATTGGAATTGTCATAGTATAAAAAGAGAGGAAGTCTGGAGAAACACAAACATCCTCAGGGAAAACACAATCTCATTTGTTAGCCAATGGGTTGGAATTAAAAACATTCCTAAAATGGTTACCAAAGAAAGCAAACTAAAGGTCTATTTAAACTTCTGATCTTTATTTCTAACTCTCCAAATCCAACCCTTTTCTCTATAGGAAGCCCAACCAATGGTACATAAGACAAAAAGATATTAGGGCCAAGTCCCATTTGTGGAGAATTTAATCCACATATACAGGAAAGAAAGCAGTAGGAGGCCAAAACAGACAGAGATTCCTAATGGTTACACACTAGGAAAGCCCGGGGCCAGAAGAAGGGTAGGCCTAAAAGTGAGCAAAAAGCAAACAGCTTCTCAAACTCAGACAGCATGCTGTCTTTAATTTGCTCATTTTTTCTCTCATGTACACCTAACAAAGATTTCAGTCATTAATTGGTTTGCATGAAAGCTGCAGAGGTAGCTCTGGGGTCACCTGGCAAAGTGTTCGGGTTCCAGCAAATATGGCATTGGCCGACGCTTGCTCATGGGCAGGTGGCTTTATCTTTTCTATCTCAATTTACAGTAAGCAGGATCAATGGCAATAATCCTTTACATCTTCTCTGTGGTTTATAATATACCATGTCCTTCCCCTCTGTTCCTCATTTTACCCTTATAATAACCTTATAAAGTAGGAAAGGCAGAGATTATTATACTGCTTTTACAGATGGGAAGAAGTCAAGATTTAGAGAGGTAGGATGACCCACCCATGATCACAGTCAGTAGCTGGTTGACCTGGGATTAAACTCAAGTCTGCCTATTGATTTCTATAATGTGGTATGCTTAGAGTTATAGTATCCTATTATTTGCTAACATACTTGTTCAGTGACAAAAACCCCCACAATCCATCAGTTCAAATAGATGACAGTAGCTGCTCCCTGCACTCTGTATAGGATGTTAATTCATGTACTCCTTTGCCTGGGTGGTAAAAGCAGGTGTGAGAAATCCCATGACTCCGAATGTGGCACAGCATGAGCAAGGGCTTCCACTGGCTTCCCCATCTTGCAAATAGAAGAAATGCCACGTGACAGGGGTTCTGACATACATACCTAATTCAAAGGTGGTCCCATGAGCTGTCATACTCCAGGTGCTTGACCTTCGACCTTTGGTCACCATTACAGAGAATTCATAGAGTGTATTTGGTTTTAGACCAGTCACCAAATAACTCAAAGTTGTTGCATTTGCATTCTGAAAAAATTTGAATTGAGAATTTTAAGATTAAAAAAAATCAGTGATTGATTTTTTTCACCCAGAGCAAATGGATCAGTACCTTATACTTGGTGTTTGCTGGGATGTTGGTTTTCCATCGGACTGTGTAGTACCGGGAGTCTGTAATTTTCTGGTGTTTGGGCAGCGAGTTGTCTGCCCATGTAATCCATATGGTGTCGTGACTCAGAATGGAAGCCTGAACTCCCACTGGTGGCATCATGGGAGTGGGATCTGGCACTGGAGTGTATGGAGCATTAATAACAAATAAATCAACTTCAGAAGTGTCTGGGTAAAAAGTAATTAAAAAAAGGAAGTGGCATTTTAACGTAAACAAAAATAAAAGAAAAGGGAAATGCAGGGTAATATAATGAAATGAAAGGTGAGATATGGAGAAAAAGAAAGAGAATCCAAAGTTAATAGATGACCATCATTCATTCAAAAGAGTATTTCCACTTGTGTTCTTTTAGGAAAAATTTGCAGGAAAATGGTTAAGAGAAGCAGTAATTAATTATATTCTCTACTACATTCTATAGGCATATTAAAATGTGATAATCCACATTTGAATTAATGATTATTAACCTATTCATGCTTAAATTTTCTTAAAATTACTCGCAAATTCTACCTCCTGTTCAAAAAAGATCACCAAGAGATGAAAACTGCTATTAAAACCAAGGATATAATTTCTAAACAAGAAATACAAAGCTCATGCTGAGATTTCAGTAAATATGGCTGAATTTGGGGGACAGGCATTATGAGAGCATATCACGGACATGTAAGGGTGCTACTCTCAAACCTGAGAGTCCTGAATGTCAGCCATGGCAACTCAGCCTGGCCTTCGTACTAAGGGTATCTGATACCCAGACGCAGCCAAGTCCAGACTTGCTGATGTCTTGGGTCTGAAAGCAGTATGATTCACACCCAAATAAAGTAAAAGAAACTTAAGAGCATTACTCTTCCTTGAGAAAAAGTAAAGTAACACCATGCTGGGCTATTTTCTTTTACACAATTAGAGAACAACTCAGGGATGAATCCCCCTCAGTTATAGGAAATGTCATGATCATCATGGGTCCAAATGACAAAGCCTTCATGAACTTCAGAAATCAGAGTACTGGACAGTACTTATTTGATGTAAAGGAAAGTCCATGCTTGTGTGCCGTCCTGTACCATATGCAATAGTCACATTTTCTAGCATCATTGCCAAGACAGAGGCCAGCATGAGTACAAAAGCCACAAGGCCCAGGGCAACCCAGCAGGATCCGGTTGGGTTTCCTAACTCTTGGTTAGGTTTTCTAACTATACACAGATGGGTTTATTTTAAGTTCAGGTTCTATAATGGGCTTTCTCATATCGTTATGGTGATTAGTTCTTCCTAGAACTCAAAATCTGCGATGGCACAGGCCTTGTTTATAAAAAACCACCAAGCTAAAGTACTAGTTTCCATTTGAGTAACTTCTTATATGATTAGGACTTAAAAGTAATGGAGGAACAGCATACATGACAATCAAAGGCTTTGTTTCAAGTTTGTCAGGACACATAGCAATTAGTTATAGAAAATGCACTTTTGGGTAAAGAATTCATTGAGAAATATTTTTCTTATATGCACCAACTCTTGGAATAGATCACTGTGTTACATGACTTAGGAATATTTCCTTATATACTTCTTGCCAACAGAAGTATGCCACACAAAAGAAAATAATTTCAACTTTCTTTTAAAAAAGGGTACATTGTCAAAATGAAAGGTTTTCAATTTTTTTCACACAAAATAAATGTGTACTAAACTTATTATAACGTGTTTGAACAGGATCTAGTTTGAGGACTAAGAACGATAAAACAGGGATAAAGCAACAGTTTGAAAAGATCCCCTGTCAGAGCAACATGAATTTTGCTAAAATTGAAGCAAAACAAACATCAAATTTATGGTGGAGCTTAGGCAGAAAAATGGTGAAATCACTGATGTTTTATAAGAAATTCATGGAGATAAAGAAGTCAGCAGTTTACAAAGAGATAACTCGTTTTAGGAAAGGCTGAGATACGCAATAGTCACATTTTCTAGCAGACAGACAGAGCAGCCTGCAGGGGCAGACCATCCACATCAATTTGTGAAGTAAAAATTCACCTTGTTGGTGCCCTGCGGAGGACCAAGAATTAACAGCAGAAACTACAGTCAACACCACAGACACCTCAACTGGTTCAGCTCACACAATTCTGACTCAACAAATGAAGTTGAGCAAACTTTCCACTCAGTGGGAACCACTATGATCAGATCAACTGCAAACAGGAGCAGAGCTTTCAATGGAATTTTAAGCAAGGGGGACTGAGACCCCGAAGTATTTCTTTGAAGAATTGTTAACAGGAGATAAACATGGCTTTACCAGTATGATCCTGACAATGAAGCACAACCAAAGCAGTGTCTCCCAGGAGGAGGCATGGTCCAGTCAAAGCAAAAGCAGACCTGCCACAAACAAGGTCATGGCCACAGTGTTTTTTTGGATGCTTCAAGGCATTTTGCTCACTGACTTTCTGGAGGGCCAATGAACAATAACGTCTGCTCATTATGAGAGTGTTTTGAGAAAATTAGCCAAAGTTTAGCAGAGAAACAGTTGGGAAAGCTTCACCAGAGAGTCTTTCTCCACCATGACAATGCTCCTGCTCATACCTCTCAACAAATAAGGGCAATTTTGGAAGAGTTTTAATGGAAAATTACTAGACAACTACCTTAAAATCCTGATTTGGCTCCTACTGACCTCTTGTTTTATTATCTTAAAAGGCAACCATTTTTCTTCAGTTAATAATGTAAAAAAGATTGCACTGACATGGTAAAATTTCCAAGATCTTCTGTTCCTTAGGGGACTAAATGGCTGGTATCATTGCTTACAAAAGTCTTAAACTTGATAGAAATGTAAAAAGAAATAAAATCTTTTAAATCTCTTTTTCCATGAACTTTTGAAGTTCCCTCGTATTACGGCCTGATTTAAGAAAGTAGCAGGATTTTAATATTCTCTTCTTAACCTTATTTTTTCCTTTCTGATAGTAAAGCTATTCCTAAAAGAATTTATACATTTTAAGCTCATCAGAGTGGAAGATACAACAAAACTACCAAACGTGTAGTAATAATGCTGGTCTTAAGTAGAAACTTAAAAAAATGGGGACAAAGAAAAGAGTATTATCAAATCTGTACAATTATGCAAAATACCTAGAAGACACAGTAGGTAATACAGATACAAAATTGTAAATGAACAAAAAGGAACATTTTTGAAAACAAATTCTTTGTTTTTCAGTACCCTTTCAAAAAATTCACAACTCTAATACAGGGCATCCATAAAGTTCCTGTGCAATTTAAAACTACACACAATCTTAATGGACATCCTCTATTTTTACTTCAATAAACTTTCTCATTCATATTAGATGCTTTATACAGTTATAGAAATTTTACATTCTATGTATTACTTTATTTTAGAGATATTTTAAGTAGATAATTCAAAGAAAAAAATAACATTTGCTCTCTCTTGTAAGAGATGTACAATTGATCAAATTAGTAGTACCTCTGACCTTATACTCTTTATATGTATATAAATAAAGTTTATGAAAGGCACATAGAAAAATACTTTCCCAACCTATTCAGTAACTAATAAAGCAAATGGTGTAGTCACCAATTTATTGCCACAATCAGTAACCTATATAATTCCTCTTGAGATATGAAGGTCTTTTCATTTTTTGACTCATTTTAGTTGTAACTCACTTGCCCAAAAGAGAGAAAATTACTTATAATTCTTTCACAATCATGCTTTCCATATCCTAATACATTAGAAACATGAGTACACTACACAGGATGGCTTACATGACAGGATCAGTATCTTCCAAAAAAGTAAAACAGGAGTTAACAGAACTTTCCATGCTGAGGGCCCATTTTCCCGCTGGAAGTCTGGACCCTAAATTGCCACACACTTTCCCTCCAGGACACTGATAGGGTAGGCCTCATGCCAATATTCTCTGCAAGCTGCTGTCAAAAGCTGGAGACCAGGGACAGACAGGATACCTTACCCGTGTGAGGCCTGGTCACTGCACTCTCGTACAGGGGGATGCCTTCACCCACGTTGTTAAACGCTTTCAGGGTTATCACATAGTGAAAGCTGGGATCTGAAGGAAAGAAACAAGTGAAGACAGTGTAAAAAACAATCCTCATTACAGAATTAAAAAAATTTAAGGATGAACTTGCATAATCTTAACTGCAGAGGAATTAAGGAAAAACAAATTTAAAATTTTGTATGTGGAATTGTTTTGGGGGATGGGGAGATGTGAAGATGGAAACACACAGTCTAAAAAAACTGGCCAGGATCAAGTTCCTGGACCTCGTCTCAGCAGTGGAGGTCGACTGTGTTTGAATTCTCTCTTGGCCTGTGCTACAGTTTTGTGATGTTCATTGTATGGACATGGTGGAATGTGGAACTTGAAATTAAACAAACCTCTTTTATGCCCTGAAACAGGACAGTGATTAGAACAAATAATGTAGGGAAGAGAAGATAACCTTTTAACCTCAGTAAATGCTGAATGTCCTTAACTCCTCAGGGGGCCTCCAGGACTGGCCAAACCTCACCTGGCCATCATGCAAACTTCCTGGTCAGAATGAGATATGTCTCCGGATTTAATTGGCTTAGAGGTGATATTGCATCCGTGAGACTGAGAGAAACACTCCCTCTAGTGATAATGCAAAATGCTGATAATTAGACTCAGTTAAAACAGGGGCATTAAATAGGTGGAACAGCCTTCACACTCTTACTAGCTGAGGTAAATCAGGAACATTCCTGATCCACGTAGGGTTTACACCTTCATGAGCTCAGTTTCAGAAATGAAGACTTGGGTTCCACTTAAGTGTCTCAAGGTGGGAGCTGACCTATTCCACTCATTTCTGGCAAAGCCGGGTAGTTACCCAAAGTGGGCACACATCATGGTACCAGTGTTACTTTAAAAGCTTGAAATAGCTGCTTTGCTTGGTGACCCACCTGCTCTCCAGATACTAAAGGGCAATATATAGGGGACATGGTCTTCCCAGGTCAGAAAGAACTGACATCACATGGAATCAGTAAAACTTACTACCTGATTGATAAGAAAAGTGGTCAAGCAACATGGTAGGCCACGGTGATGTCATTCACTGAGACTGAGGACTGTGGCAGAGCAACGGTGACACACCTCTTCAAGGCTTGATTCCAGGCCCTCTTCTACTCCCACTTCCTGTGCACTTCATTCATGTCTTTGCTTTGATTAGCAGGTATGTGCCATCAACTGCAAATACAGATCTCTAGTCTGGATCATTCTTCTGAGCACCAGACCTCTGTGTTCAACTGTGGGTTTGGCGTTTCCCCTTGGATGTCTCAAGTCTTTTATTTTCTTTGTCTTCTTTCCCCTCTCTTTGCACTCCCATCTGCCTCAGTATTTCCCAGTTCAGTACAAGGCACCACTACCAACCTGCTGCCCCAGCCAGGACCTGGAGGTCACTGACCTCCCTGCCTCATGCCTCTACCATCCTCGGTCATGGATCTGACCGACTGGTTTGCCTCTCACCACTCTGCCCTGTTCTCTGTGCTCCATCATTATCGGCCCCTGGACACTATGTTCCTCTTACCACTGGGCCTTCAAGTGTTCAGCTGTTTCCCATGCTGGAGACACATCCTTCCTTTTTACCTAGAAAAGTCTATTATTTGAAAGCGCTCATTCCACACTATAAAGCTCTGTTTTTCTTTCTCAGTGCCGTGAATTTCAGTTATTTTAAGCTGTACTATTTCTAATAATTGTGACCATGTCTGTCTTATTCTGTGCTCTATCTCCAGCACAGTGTCTGGGATGTGTGTCAATTGATTGACAGATTTGGGGAAGAAGATACTAATTTTGGATCAGATAAAATATAAGCTATGAGATCTAGCAGGCAGATGTTTGTATGGGTTTGAAGCTCAGCCCGTTTGATGAATCAATAAATCCCTAAATGTGCTTCACCTCTGACTTGTGTCTTTTTCTCAACAGTATATGCATCTCAGAACTACCTGGGCTGGTAATTACAGGCCATGCTTGATTTACTTTATGCCCATTCAGCCTTCCCTAATAAAGAGTAACTCTGCCCGGCGCATGCAGTGCTCCTTCTCGTCTCTTTGCTTCAGTCTTGCCCGCCCAGGTTCACCTTCTCCCTTGACTGCTCTACATGCCTCTGCATTTCCCTTCCCTGAACATATTTCACTTCTACTCACTTCACTGTCCTCTTATGTTTTACTTTTGTTCTATTAGACTCAAAGCACCTGAAGGTCCAGGACCACGTCCTATCTATACTGCAAAGGATTTTCTTTCTTTTTTTTTGACAGAGCCTCAAGCTATCAGCCTGGGTAGAGTGCTGTGAAATCACAGCTCACAGCAACCTCCAACTCCTGGGCTTAAGCGAGTCTCTTGCCTCAGCCTCCCAAGTAGCTGGGACCACAGGCACCTGACACAATGCCTGGCTATTTTTTGGTTGCAGCCGTCATAGGTGGGCCCAGACTAGATTCAAACCCTCCAGCTCAGGTGTCTGTGGCTGGTGCCCCAGCCGCTCAGGCCCCATGTAAAGGATTTTCATTTCAATAGTTTCATAAAGGAAAACAGCAGGAGGCTAGTTGCCACAGGGGCATTTTGATTCTACCAGCAAAGCTTTCCTTTCACTCTCAACAACTGCATTAGGAGATGTTCACGTGGGGGAAGCATTTCCTAGTTTGTGCTAGGAAAAAGAAAAAGAAAAAGGCTATTTGTTTTTGAATAAAGATTTAAATTGCTGCTTATTTTCCAGAAGAAAGAATGAAGGTAAACTCATTTGTAGGCACTTGAAGTTGTTCTTAAAATAATTACAAAGGTATTAAATAAAAATTGGGTCAGGCCAGGTACAGTGGCTCCTGCCTGTAATCCTGGTACTGAGGTCTTGGAATGCTTAAGCTGAGGAGTGCCAGACCAGCCTGAGCAAGAGTGAGACCTTATCTCTACTAAAAAGAGAAAAAGTAGCTGAGCGTTGTGGTGGGCACCTGTAGTCCCAGCTACTTAGGAGGCTGAGGCAAAAGGAATGCTCAAGCCCAAGAGTTTGAGGTTGCTGTGAGCTGCGATAACACCACAGTACTCTAACCAGGGTGACAGAGTGAGACTCTATCTCAAGAAACAAACAAACTAAATAAATAAATAAAAATTTGGTCAAAGATAGACCAAAGATAGATACACTGTACCCCAGGGTAGGGAACAGAGCAGAGAGGAGCCTATCTTATAAAAACAAAAAACAAAACCACAATGATAATCTAATTTGGAAAGTAACTGTACCTATCAAAACCAATTCATTCTCTATTATAAATATTAATGCTGCTCAAATTCTTTTGCTTTTAAAATTGACTGAGGTATACTTGGTATACAATAAAATGTACCTATTTAAATGTACATTTGTTGAGTTTGGCAAATATATATAGCTAAACAATCACCACCAAAATCAAGATATAGAGTATTTCCGATAGTACAAGTAGTTCCCTTGCAGTCAATTCCTACCACCCCTGGTTCCAGGCAGCCACCAACCTTACTTTGGCACTATAGGTAAGTTCTACCTACTTTGTGATTCCTAAAAACGTAGTAAAACAGTACTACTGTCTTGTGTTTGACTTTTTGCTCAGCATCACGTTTGAGAGTTCATTTCTGTTGTTGTCTCAATAGGCTATTTTTTTTAAATACCCTGAATATATGGTTATACCACAATTTACCACTTACTGATGAAAAAAGGTGTTTCTCCTTTAGGGCTGTGATAAATTACACGAATATCTGGGTGCCAGTTTTTAGGTAGACATGTGCTTTTATCTCTCTTGATTAAGTATCTAAGTGACAGTACTGGGTTATATGGTTAACTTTATAAGAAACCTCCAAATTGTTTTCCAAAGTGGTCATATTAGCACATTCCCATAAGCAAGCATGAGAGTTCCAGTTCTGCACCCCTGTTGATTTTTGGTATTGAAAGTCTGTTAAAGTTTAGTAATTCTAGCGGGTATGTAACATTATGGTTTTAAGCTGCACTTCTCTGGCGATTAATGGTGCTGAGCTTCTTTCCACCTGCCCACTCATATACCATCTTTGATATAGTGTCTGCTCAACCCTTTAACTATTTTTTATTGGGTTCCCTTATTATTGGGATATAAGAGTTTTTATATATTATGTGGCCTTCCCTTTCATTTTATTGATGTCTTTCAAAAAGTAGAAAGTTAAAATTGTGATAAAGTCCAGTTTAATCAATTTTTAAATTTTATGATTTGGGCTTTTTTATAGCCTAAGAGGTCCTTGCCTATCCCAGGACTACGAAAATTTTTTTCTTCTTTTCTTCTAGAAATTTTGTAGTTTTAGGTCTGTTTTCACAAGTGTTGTAAGATAATGGTTAAGGTTCATTTTCTTTCTCATGTAGACATTTAATTATCCCACATCTTTTGTTAAAAAGACAATCTTCAGCCATAGATGAGCTAATACAAGGAGTGGAGTAGGGGAGTGATGAAGTGGGGGCAGGGGAGCACAAAGTCTGGCCTATCTCTTGGGGGCAGGACACAATTTTCAGGGACTTTAACAAATGCAATCAGTGTAACCTAATTCTTTGTACCCTCAATGAATTCCAAGCAATAAGAAAAAAAAGACTGTCTTCAAGAAAAATCAATGGATCTATTTCAGGACTCTTGCATTGTTCTGTTGACCTGTAACATCTACTTTTACCCTAGCACCACCACAGTGTTTCAATACTACAGCAGGCAGTATCCTTTAACTATAGCAGTTAAAATATCCAGCAGGGTCCTTTAACTTTATTCTTGTCCAAACATTTTTGGCTATTCTATTTCCTTGCTTTTTAACATATATTTTAGAATCAGCTTATAAATTTCTACGAAAAAAGCCTGTTGGGATTTTACATGGGATTGCACTGGGGAGAACGTCATGTTTGTAATACTTAAGTCTTTAATTTCTTCCAGCAATTATTTTCTAGTTTTCAGAGGACAGATCTTGTACATATTTTGTAAATCTATCCCTAAGTACTTCATCTTCTTTTTTTAAGAGCCAAGGTGTCATTACATTGCCTAGGTTGGACTCCAACTACTGGGCTCACATGATTCACCCACCTCAACCCTCATGCAGGAGGGACTACAGGCATGCACCACCTCACGCAGTAACTTCGTATTTTTTTTATGCCATTGTTATTTTAATTCCAATTTCCAACTGCTCATTGTTAGTATATAGAAATATAGTTGTTTTGTATTCTGATTTTGTATGTTGTGACCTTAGTAGCCTTTGTGTAGATTCCTCAGGATTTTCTACACCAGTAACAGTGAGCACACACAGTGGCCAGGTGCTGGTTTCTAAAATCATTTTTCATAAAAGAAATCAGGGTTCCTTGGAAAAACTGATGATTGCATGGCTGAGGCTAAGAAAATACCAGATGAACCTGGATCATCATATTGTGTCGAGAAGGAAGAAAGGACTCGAAGAAAGATGTCAAAGATAAGTCTATTTACAAAGACTTATCTCCAAAGGTGCTTACTAATTGCAAAGGGAGAAATAATAATTTTATAGTGGGAAAATGTAGCAGATGCCATTTGAACCAAGAACTTTAAACTCACTAGCAATGGACTACAATGTGCTTTCTGATATGATGTGCCAATAAGAACCCAACATTTCTATACTATTCCTTCCAAAAATGCATAACCTGAATGTAATGAGGAAATATTAGACAAGACTGAATTGAGGGACATTCTACAAAATAAAAATGTAAATATGACTGAATATTAACCTTTGGGGAATCCAGGTGAAGACTACATAGGAATTTGTTATACAAATTGTTGCAATTTGCCTGTAAAAATGAAATTATTACTCAATAAAAAGCTAAAAAGAAAGAAATCACACACACAATTATTTCCTCACTTTGCAAACATACCCAGATTTTCGATGGTATAATAGCGCTGTTTATAGTCCACTTTGATGGTCTGGGCATGAGGGCTGCCAATGCCATAACCAATGGCATAACCTCTGACAACGATGTTCTGATTCTCTGGAGGAGTCCAGCTCACTACGATGCTGGTGACAAGTGGGCGGATGTGAAGAGAGCTAGGCACATCAGGAACACGAGTTTCTGTAAGGAAAGTGCAAAAGTGAGATGAGATCCACTTTCCTTTAGAATACTGCACCATCCTTGGACAATGGTATTCAGTCTCCTGCCATACTATTTGGTGCTAAATTGTTTTTATGTCTAAGAGTTCAAAGAGAACTAATATGTATAGTGCAATACAGCCCATGGTTTTATGTAATTCTAAAAAAAACCCAAAATAGCCTTAAATAAAAGACACGGTATTAATTTGGGAGCGTGGACAAAGAGATCCAAGAAGCTCTGCCCAATGGTAAAAAACAAATACACTGCCCTTCAATTGCCATTCCTCTTAGTCCCACACGGCACTCCCAAACTCCACTAGGTGGAATGAGAAAGACATAAAACCAAAAAATTAGAAGCCTGTTGTCAACAGGTGATCAAGCATCAAGTTATAGCAAAGTTACCAATTATTTACTTGCCTAAGTAACATGATAAGTCAGAAAACATGATGACATGTTAGAGCCACAACTGATTCAAGTGGTGAGAGACTGAGGCTTGAAAAGGAGGCAATTTATAGTGCCATTCATATACATTGTTTCAAGGCATACACTGCTTCCTTAATTTAAAAATTAGTAAACTGAGACTTAGAATAAGAACTCAGGTCTCTTGTCTCCCGAGTCCAGCACCTGTCACTGATAACGGTGCCACAACACACACCCATATGGAGTTACTTGTTGAATAAACAGATGAGACTAAGGAAAAAGAGAAACTGCGATTGAAACAGAGGTACAATTTATGCGGCTCAGTAGATCATCCATCAACTTAATAGGCCTGGCAAAAACTCCAACTTACCGCACCTGTTCATTTTGATTTGCCCTGGTTCTGCTTAAAGGTACAGTTCTCTGAAAGGTGCTGCAAAAAATCCATTCCAGGACCCTGCTGCATTACAGGAATGGCAGCAGTGTAATCATTAAAGTTCTCAAATTTACATCGCCATGTCTTTTATTTAAGGCTATTTTGGCATTTTTTTTAGAATTACATAAAACCACATAAAGGGCAGTGCCTATGGCTCACCGGCCCCATATGCCAGCGGTGGCGGGTTCAAACCTAGCCATGGCCAAAAACTGCAAAAGTTAAAAAAAAAACCACATAAAGCCTACATGTTCAAAAGTTCATGGCTTTCCAATTTGACTCATTTTACTACAGTTAGTACCTACCATGTGCCTATACTGTCAGTTGTTGTTCTTACCATCTAAGTCACTTTCGAAAGTTTCAGCAGACAGCCAGTCAGTTGCAGGGCCTGTGCCATTGATTGTTAGAGCAGTCACTCGGAAATTATATTCAGTCCCCCGATCAAGACCTGAGACACAAGTTACAAACAAAGACAAGCTGAAACAAAAGCTTTGGAAAAACAAAAGATTAAGAATCTCTCATTAAAGCAAATGTCTCAGCCACCAGCTCAGCAGATGGCTTGATAAAGTTCCAGTTAAGGTTAATGCACAGCAAGCATACATAAATACAACACAGAGTGGCTTTCCTCTTCAAAGTAAAGGCCGAAGCTCACACAATCCAAGAGGAAAACAGAAATGACTAAAGCTCCCAGGAGATTATAGACTTTTGTCTAAGAGCTCAAAGGTACCTCAGAGATCATTTAATGCAATCTCTTCATTTTGTTACAAAGAAAGCTAAGGCCCAAAACAGGCCAAGGATAATGAAAGAGTTATAGCAAAGGAACAAAGTCAACTGGTTCCAGAAGACACCAAACCCAGAAAAGAATGCAAAGACTTAACTCCTATCAGGTTACCTCTGTTCTCTGAGCTACCTTGTAACCAGAGCAGAAAAATTTTAAGCACCAAATAGGATGTGGAAATTTATTCCTTAACTAATAATTGTCCATACCTATATATAGCAAATAAAAGAGGGAAAAAACTCAAACCTTTCTGTTATGTAACTTTTTATTTACAACCAGCTAATAAACTACATGATTTACCAATGTATCAAAGATAACAAAGACCCACATACAAAAGTCTAACCTACAAAACAAGGTAGTAATTAATAACATGGTCAGCGCTCATATACGCATGCATACATTTTTAGAGCACTTAAATATGAGATACTGTGGTAGGGCATGTAAGGGTTATGAAAATTATCCTCTTTCCCCACATCCAAATACTGGGATCTTTGTTGAGCAGTACATGATAGAAATGCCAATCAAAATGATATTGAGAATGTAACTTGGCCAGGAAGCAAGATAAACCCTAGCTCAGTTACCCAATCCTGTCACATGGTGGTGGTGGAGAGAAGGGAGATTCTGTTCTTCACAGGTCCATCCTGAATCTGCCCACAAGGTAGTGAGACAGAAGATGATCAAAATGCCTGGGCCCAAGTCAGTTTACCATCTTGCCTCATCTTTGCACACAATGAACCAGAAAGTGCTAGAGTGGGCTGCAAGTGTGTTTAACAGACAATAACTGGGACTGCTAGCAAACGTGGCTCAATTAAGATCCTGAAAGAATCCAACCAGTCGATTCCATTCCCTGCCCTCTGAGGGTAGAATGCACAAGTGAGAGACCAGGTGAGTAAACAAGAAAGAGGCATGTGTAAAGAGGCCGAGGGTTCTTCTCCTTCTGAGTAACCTAAAGAGTTCACAGACTAAACTAAGGCACACAATATGCATTGTAAAGATATGGCAACATTTAAGTGCTACTAATAACAATTAGTTCTGGCTAAAACCCAGGCATATAATTTACCATTAGTACAGAATTGTGGTAATCCATACTGTTCCTTAATACTTAAACAAGCTTCAAGTTAACGCTTCAAGAGAGAAAGGATCTCTATTTGTATTTACCATTGCATACTGAGTACCAGCACTTGCTAATAAAAGTTCAACAAATATATTAAATAAATCTAAATATTTTAAAATGCAAGAATTTTCTTGATAAACATAAAGGCATTTTTAGTATAAAAATTATATTTTGCTTATAAATCAAATATTTCGTTGAGAAAATAGTCTTCTCATGGGAAAGCAATATACTCTATTTTTATATGATTAGCGACAAGAACAGTGCCTAGTATACAACAAATAGCTATTATCAAATATTTAAAATAAAAGCCATTTCAGATGGGAAATGTTATTAGGGTATTAAGTAAGAAATGTTTGATTTCCTTAAACACTAAATTTGACAATTGATATCTCTGACATTTCCTTTATTATGAAGGTACATCCTCCTTCTGTCAAACACACATTTTTGGAGTAGCCACTTGGAAATTACCTTTGAATATTTTTTAGAACAATTTTTGTGAAACCATGGACAAGTTAAAAATTCATGCTATTTTTGAATATGAGTTCCGTTGTGGAACCAGTGCAGTGCAGACAGTTTGAAATATAAGTTACGTGTTTGGGAAGACATGGTTAATGAACGCACAGGACATCAATGGTTTGAGAAGTTCCATTCTGGTGACTTTAAACTTCAAAATGATCCATGTGGGTGATCTAAGACCAAGGTGGGTAATGATGAGCTGAAAGCTGTAGTGGAAGAGAATCCGTCTCAACCTACATGTGAATCAGCAGCAAGTTTTGATGTTCTTATTAGACCGATATTGGACCATCTGAAACAAATCAGCAGAGTAAGAAGCTGGATAGATGGGGTCCACATGAATTAACGGAGTGTCAGAAGAGACACCATCTCAAGGCTTGCCTTTCTTTGCTGTTACAACACAAAGGTGAACCATTTCTGCACCATATGGTTACATGTGATGAAAAATGGATTCTTTTTGACAATCACAAAGGTTCAGCACAATGGCTGGATAAAGATGAACTGTCAGAAAGCAGTCCAAAACTGAATATTCATCAAAAAAAAGCTACTGGTGTCTGTTTGGTGGTCCAACACTAGTATCATCCACTGCAGCTCTATGAAACCCTGTCAGTCGATTTTAGTAGATGTCCACTGCAACCAATTCAATGAAATGATGAGGATGCTTATGATTAAGCAGCTGAGACTGGTCAAGAGAGACAGGTCAAACCTCTTGTAAGACAATGCTGTTGCAGGAACAAGGCTGCTCACACTACAGAAGCTGGACTTGGAAACTGTCATCCAGCATATTCACCAGGCCCTGCACAAGCTGAGAACCACTTCTTTCAGGCTTTACACCACTTTATGAAAGAAAAAATATTCAATTCACAAGCCATGGAAAACGCCTTTTGTGATTTTACCGCCACACCCTCTCCAGCTTCTTCACTCTTGGTACACACAAACTACTGCTAAGAAGGCAAGACTGCATTGACAGTTTAGGCACTTACTGCGATTAACTGTACCGCTTGTTATAATAAACTAAACTTTTGATTCAAAATCGGACATTTCACATTTAATGATCTAATATTTATCTGAATTTGGAGCACAATCAGAAGCTGACTGTTGAGGACATCTGTGATCAACATTCCCTTAGTGATATTTCCTAGCAACACCTACTGCAGACAAGTCTACTGACTGTGGCTGAGGGAAGTGGGGTTCCCGTGAAGAAGCTGGAAGGCTGAAAGATGCCCTTGGAGCCACATATTCATCTTTTCCCATTTTGAAAGAACTTAATCCCATCTGTGAGATGAGGAGTGAGGAGCTTGCTGATTACGAGGGCAGTTTTGTACCGTTGGTGGGTCTCTCAGTTTTTTAGAAACTTACTCCTTAAAGAAGGGAAAGCATTACCAGTTTGACCTGGTCCCTAGGGGCATGGGAAAGTGGCTGATGCCAAATTTCTCTTATCTTTTTAATGTCTACCTTGGAAGAAAGAAATGCAGGAAAGTTAAGTGTTTCCAAAGGGTGATGAAATTAATTCTTGAGCTTAGATAACAATGACAATTCTTACAGTTCTCTTCTACCAGCTCTGCTTTTTGGGTTTCCTAGCAAAAGTCATCTGAGTCAGTTTTTATTCTGCGATTAAACATGCCCCACTTGTGTAGTGTTATAGCTACAAATAATTTATGCTGTTGGTTTAAATACACTAGACTCCAATTCATCTGTCTGCTTGTAAAACAGATGGATCTGTTGAGTGACAAAGCTAAGCCAAGGAAGTTGAGGCAATACACAAGATGCACAGTCCCAGGACAGAGGTGGGGTGATGAGGCTAGAGCTGAGGCACCTACAGCTGGGGAGGACAGAGTCCCAGCACTGCTTAACTACAAAGGGGTGGGCAGATTGCAGTCAATTCCTCAGCTGTATTAAACATCTGCGCAAACTCCAGAGAATAAGGACAGCTTAGGGGCATCAGTCTCGATCCTTTTAAGCATGGTCTCAACATTCACAGGGTGAAAAGCTCATTGCGCACCTACCATGCTTCTCCTGCAAAGGAGCTTTGCCTTTGCTTAGTCAACTCTACTTCCCCCACCTGAGGAATAAAGAGGGGAGGTTCTCTGTGATTTACAGGATGAATCCACATTAGACAGGTATTCCCCCCCTCAACTGGATTAGTCTTTTTTCGTTTGTTTGTTTTGAGACAGAGTCTTACTTGGTCACCTTTGGTAGAGTGCTATGACATCACAGCTCACAGCAACCTCAAATTCTTGTCTTAAATGATTCTCTTGCCTCAGCCTCCTGAGTAGTTGGGACTACAGGACCCCACCACAATGCCTGGCTATTTTGTTCTTGCAGTTGTCACTGCTGTTTAGCAGGCCCTGGATGGGTTCAAATCCGCCAGCCCCGGTGTATGTGGCCAGCGCCCTAACCACTAAGCTATGGGCACCATGTTGGATTAGTCTCTTTTTATTCTCTTGGTAATTTCTTCCAGAGTTACTGCTACCCTTGCAGGTGATGAAATGTGTTAAGGCTCCACTTCAGGTGGCGGCACTGCTGTGACTGTGGTCTTTCCCTTTACTGCAATTTAGAATCAACACTTTTGATTCCTTTTTATATTCTAGTCCTAGAAGTAGGTCCACTGTAGAATTTATCTGGTGACAGTCTTATGCTTTCTAGTAGTGGCCTACAACCAGTCTCTAGCTTTGCCAGGAACACTCTAGCATAGATTTAGTTTGAACATGTATTAAACTAAGAGGAATTTTATTTTTAGACAACCTACGTGACATGCTTTTTCCTTAAAAACAATGCCTCCACTCCAAATAAATCACAGTCAAAATAAACAAAGAGCTCAAGATAATATCAGTCCCATTTGTCTTAGGTTATAGTATGTCTTAAGTGTGGGTGACAAGCAGCACTCAGCTATGACGAGAGGTGACAGATCCAAAGTAATTGACAAGTTTGTTACATTTTTCCATTTTTACCATCCTTAAAGAAAATCCTATATGGGGGTCTCACCACACCCATAGTAGCCCAGGAGGGGTTTGTGTTTTTACCAATAAAGAATTGGTAGCTTTTGAAATCAACACAATGTGTTTGATTTGTTCTGCAGCCCATTATAAAAGGTCTGTCTGGGTCTCTGTTCTTCCAGTTTGCCTTTGACTAACTTCATATAATCTTTGATGTACTTCTTGTTGGCTTCTTTTGTGAAGCTGGTTTCCTGCCAGTGATGGTTCCTGACAACATCAACACCAGTGATTACTGTGCTCTCAGTATCTTCACCCTGCGGGGTCTTCAGCAGAAGCATTTACACCAGTAAGCATGTCTGTCAATGTAACCCTCTGTCCTACTGACCAGCTTCCCATCCACCTCTAGGCACAGGCCATCTACTATCCCTTAGATCTTGTAAGTGTCAGAGAACATCTTCTCATGGCTGATGAGGTCCTGGTAGATAATCATGACGGTGGCTGAAGGGAGCCTGAAGCTTGGAGTGAGCATGGTGGAGCAGAACAGCACTTGGGGGGAGAAGAGAAAGGGCACAAAAGCCTTTTTCCTTTTTAAACCAGGTATGCTACTTGTTCTGTTGCACACAAAGGGAAAACCATAAAAAAGGAGCTATCTCTGACAGAATTTTCTAAAACTTTGTAGTGTTCATAATAGCAAGTA
Source organism: Galagoides demidoff (assembly GCA_963574575.1). NCBI lineage: Eukaryota > Metazoa > Chordata > Mammalia > Primates > Galagidae > Galagoides > Galagoides demidoff. The sequence goes on from CAUYQV010095182.1 coordinate 19,469, forward strand.
TGATTATTGCATTGCTATGTCTATTCATGAACACTGTTTCAGCCCACAGATAAACAGTATCTATTATAAAAATCATTTTCTAGACCTCTGTTACCAACTAAAAGGAATGAAGTAATTTCTTTGCTTATACAGCTTTGTTTTACCTTTTTTCGGTTAACAAAAAAGCAATACGTACACTTAAAAAAGAAAATGTGGAGAATATAGAAAACACAAGAAAAGAAATAAAAATCAAACACAAAATCTCACCACTTAGAGGTGATAGAACCTTAAGAATGTTTTCCACTAACATGTATCACATCAGAAGTGAACAGAACCACTAAGGTGTTTCTGAACCATTTTTAATTTGTTTGGCAAGCCCACAGCTTGTCAGTGGATGAGCATAATTCAATGTCTGAGAAAGACATCACCTGTTAGCTTTTGCCTATCTGCCAAGTCGTTTACCTTCAACCAGGTGAGACAGCTGTGCCCCAGTTACCAAGGTCTCAAAGACATCACTCTTTCGGGAGGCCTTTCTGTAGCGTATCCTGTAGCCGGTTATCTGACCATTTTGTGTGGCTGGAGGAGGTGGCTGCCAGTGAATCATAATGCTCTGGAGAAGACAAGATAATGGTGAAAAGACTGAATGTATCAAGAGTTTGGTTCTTACTTTTAAGTGTCACTACCTTGATTTCACTGTGTAAAGACAAGAATATAAAGATGGTAGGGTTCCCAGATGGAGTTTTACAAAGTTATTTAATAATCACTCAAATGTATTCTTAATTTGAAAACCCTCAGTGATCAAATGGGAAGATTATATATTTGAGCCGTGTACTAGACCTGGGATCTCCTAAGTATTTTGCCTGAATGAAGAGACAGAGCAAAAGTCTCAGAAAAGTTTTCAGAAGGAAAATATAAGGTCAGGCACATGGATTAGCAAGTCAACTATTGCTAAGTATAAAGACTCTTTCCCATCTCTATTAAAGAGGAGTTGAAATTAAATAATTTATATCTAAAACTCTTCAAAAAGGGGATCGTTAATTAATTACTGGTTGGAAGAATAAAAGGACTCCTATACTTCTTAAAATGATTATCTCAGTTGTCTATGTAGTCCAGGAGGGGCTCTGGGCCTCTGAGGCACAACTGGCCTGACAGACATCATGAATTTGACTGAGAGGGACAGTTTAAGTGGACAGGACTCTCTGACAGGTGTCAGGCTTTAACTTACATGGGGCTTATCTCACAGCACTAAGGGGACCATGTTATTATCATAAACAACTTATTTCTAATAAACCCCCCCCCAAAAAAACCTTATTTCTTTCTGCCACAACTAAGGTTCTAGATGGTAAAGATCTAGAATCTCGTGTTTATATAAAAATAGCAATTTATTTATAGAAAGACTAAAGTCATTTTGGCATCAGAGAAAGGAAGAAAAGTTAAACAGAATAAAGGAGTTGATTTCTAAGCCTGGTTTTATTCGTAAATGTATTATCTATGTCTTATTTCTTTGCTTGTCGATGATCATTTTCGGTTTAGGGTCTATTCTACAGGATTACTATTTTTAAAAGCAAACAGATCATCACAGCATTGACATCCATTTGTTTTGGTGTTTTCCCACAGAATCTCCCACTCCATAAGCCCCTCTGAGGATCAGCACTACACCAGTAAAAATGAATGGCAGCATTATAAAGTTGTACAATTGAATTTCTCACTTCACTCAAATTTGAGTGGCTTCCCTCTCAATAGGTTCCAGGTGTGTGGAATTGAATTCCTTCCTTCATTCACATGTCTGTGCCTTCTCTCTAAATGGGCTCCAGGTGTGTGGAATTAGTTTATTTCACTCAAATTTGAGTGGCTTCTCTCTCAATAGGTCCCAGGTGTGTGGAATTAGTTTATTTCACTCAAATTTGAGTGGCTTCTCTCTCAATAGGTTCCAGGTGTGTGGAATTGAATTTCTTCCTTCACTAACATGTCTGTGCCTTCTCTCTAAATAGGCTCCAGGTGTGTGGAATTGAATTTCATCCTTCACTCACGTGTCTGGGCTTTCTCTCTAAATAAGCTCCAGGTGTGTGGAATTGAATTTCTTCCTTCACTAAGGTGTCTGTGCCTTCTCTCTAAATAGGGTCCAGGTGTGTGGAATTAGTTTATTTCACTCAAATTTGAGTGGTTTCACTCTCAATAGGTTCTAGGTGTGTGGAATTAGTTTATTTCACTCAAATTTGAGTGGCTTCTCTCTCAATAGGTTCCAGGTGTGTGGAATTGAGTTTATTTCACTCAAATTTGAGTGGTTTCTCGCTCAATAGGTTCCAGGTGTGTGGAATTGAGTTTCT
>CAUYQV010095185.1:0-20779 GCA_963574575.1 Galagoides demidoff
ACTCTACCCAGAGGAACAGCTTGAGACTCTTGTCTCAAAAAAGTAAATAAAATGTAGTACTTATGAAATTTCATTTTAGTATAATAAAACAAGAGCATAAACAGGCACAATGGTGGCCACTTCTAGTCCCAGCTACTAAGATCAATGAGCCCAGAAGTTTCAGGTTGCTGCTATTCTGTCTCAAAAATAAAACAAAACAAAACGAAAAAGCTACCGTGTGAGAATTGAATTTTAATAATTACTTCCATTATTCTCACTTACAGATAAAGAAACTGAGATGTCTAGCATTTAAGTGATTTCTTTAAGGTGCAATGTTGGGATTTAAATCCTGAACTTCTGACTCCAAATCCTAGACTTGGCTAATTTATCATTTTCTACTATAGAATCACCTTCTATCCCACATAGAGGATGGTTGTTTAGTCAGTGAATATTTAGAAAATATTTACTTTATATCTCACATTGTAAACAAAATATTAAGCAAAATATGCACTAATAAAATACATAATTACAAACTGTGATAAAAGCTATAAAGTACTGCTGTGCCAGGTTTTTATTGCATAGTATGTGTGTGAAGAAGAAATTTTGATTTGAGAAAAGACAGGTTTGCATGACAAAATAAACACAAACAAACTCTTGTCTGTCTAAAATGCAATGGCATGCAGCTGAATGAAATTAAATTTAATTTTGTATTTTCCATCCAGATAAGTTTAATTTTGCAAGCTTCATATGGCCCGGAGCTGTGTTTGTGTAGCTTGCTCTCACTTGCTGTCAACAATACTATCTACATGGAGCTCACTGCTCCTTCCCACACTCCAAGACCTTGGCAAACCTCCTCGGTGCCAATCAGCAGCCCCTAGTAATGTGAAAAGCGGTGGCAGCTATGGTTTCCTATCACAGAGTCCCTCATTAAAATCTGTGCTTGGTGGAGCAGCTGGTCCCAGATCACAGATTCCGGCTCACAGCGGGTAGCTCTGAATATGGAGACAATGAATGCACACAGCTTGCTAATGACACTGTCAGAAGGTAGGGTTCCCTGCTAGTTATTTCTAGAGAAATCTGGGCCATTTATCACAGACACAGACATTTATTCACTCATACCTAAGTTCTCATATTCTTTCTCTATAGGAATGTTATTAATAAGCAAAACTTTTTAAAGTTTTTCTAGTTGGTCACTGTAAAAGGAAGAGGTGCTAGAATCTCAGCTGTCTTTGAATAAACCCAGATGGGGCAGTTTCTTAGTCCATTTTATGTCGCTATTACAGAGTATCACAGAGTGGATAATTTATAAAGAAAATAAATGTATCTCATACAGTTCTGGGGGCTGAGAAGACAAGGTTGAGGGACTCACATCTGGCCAGGACCTTCTTGCTGTGTTCTCCTCTTGTGGAAGGCTAACAGGCAAGTGAGCAGGAGAGGGCCAACCTCGCTTTGATAACAACCCACTCTCACCGTATGAGATTAATCCATTTGTGAGGGTGGAGCCCTCATGGCCTAATAACTTCATCTTAGTGATCTAACCTCTTAGTACCATCATCATGGCAATCAAACTTCAACATGAGTTTTGGAAGGGACATTCAAACCAGAGAAGCTGGTGGTGGGATTCCAAGAAGCATAAGACCATTGCCTGCCCTTAAGAGAATTTCCATGATTTACATATTATCAGAGATAATGGTGGTGATGATTGTGACGCTCATACATAAGCTGCTATTTTACAGATGACAAATTATTTCAATTTTATTAATTCATTCTTCTTATAGTCCTTTTGCTGACATGGAAACTCTGCAGTTTTTTGTTCCATATAGAGTCATCATCACTAAACAGAGCCGCTGGCTCCTCTACTACCAATCTAATCAAAGGCTCCATAGCTGTCACCTGGGAATGACCCAAACCCCAAACTACATTAAAAAAAAAAAAAAAAGAAAAACAACTTCTGTCTATGTTCAGGTGCATAAAGTTGGAATCAGAAAAGGCCAAAGTCTTTCAAGGTCTACTTTAATGAACTTCTAACAGAACCAGATTTCCAGCTACAGAAATGTCTATCCATACTCAGAATCTCAAAGGTCAGGGTTAGAAGGTTTTTGCTTTATAGATACTTGATAGTGTAAGACAATTAAAAAAAATTGTTGTGGCTTTACTAAATTAAAATGATACTAATGATAAAGGTTTTAGCTTTCATGGGTTCCTACTATGTGCTAGAAACTTTGACAAGTCTTAGGGAATCAAAGAGGTAGAGGGTAAGGTCCACGTCCTCTAGAATTTTATACTCACACTGGGAAGACCCAGCTAGGATAATTGGTAGAAGCTTGGTATGGAGAAAAGTTTACAGGACAGATAGTGCTGTGGTATGGTACAGTCAGAGATGATTTAAAGAGGAGACAGGTAATTTAAAGGCCTTCAGTAAAGGATGGGTCATATTTAGATAAATGGAAGGGCAGGGAAGGAATGCTCCAGCTAGGGATAGCAGAAGAAACTGGTATTTAGAGCTGTGAATGTTAAGAGTCATAGTAAATGACATAAAGTCTATATTAACCAGCTTGATGAAAGTATTTCAAATTGTATATGAAAACACTACACTGTATCCCATGTTTGCATTAATGTATACAGCTATCATTTAATAAAAAAAATTTTTAAAAAATAGTCATATTTACTAGACAATGAAGAGAAGAATATGAAGTTGAGCATTGGTGTAAGAGAGCGTAGAAACTTAAGCCCAGAAATCTGGGGAAAGCTTGCATGCTAAACCAGGAGATTAGATCACTGGTGATGGTTACCATACACTGTGTGGTTTTAAATATGGCAAATACAACAGTAATAATTATTGGTATTAAATTCCAATATTTATCTGGTCCTATAGTAGATATTTAATATGCTTTACATTTAAGTCAGCAAATATTCACTGCCCACTGTAATGCTCACAGCAATCCAGGAGGGTACTTGTTATTGCCTCCATTTTAAAGATAAGGAAATTGAGGCTCTGCAGGATTAAGTAACTTAGGCAAAGTGATACAGCCAATTAGTGGCAGAGTCATAATTTGGCCCCACGTCTGCCTGACAAAACCTGCACTTTCCCACAATGCCACACTGCGGGCTTCTGGGTCTCTATAGAGGTGGGAATGATGGAAGTTGATTGTGGGATGAGGCGTAAGGACATCTTGGCAGAGAGACTCTGGAGTCTGAACAACATTTACAACAGGCCAACAGTGACGTGGCACGGGGTTACTGGGAAGCGAGAGAAAATTGAGTTTGTAATGAAGGTCAAGATTAATGGAATAGATGAATTCTAAAGATATAATGAAGAAAAAAGAATGTTCAGGAGTTTGTGTTTGAGGAGAAGTGGAAAGAAAGGGAGGAGTCAGAGATGTTTCCAGAGATTCATGCCTGGGAATAGAATGGGCATAAGATGTGACCATAACAATCGACGCCCGTGTTTTCTTAAGCGTGCTGGAGTATGTGCTTCTAAAAAGCAGGCTCCTTCAAAGCAGCCACCTTGGGAGAAACTGGTCTTGTTCTGACAATGCTCTGTTACTAAAAAGTGTGTGGAACTAACTCTTCCTTTAGGACTGCCTTCACCCACATGGGAAAAGATCTCCTGACTTCAGCCAAGGATGTCCTTCCCAGCCTAACCACCCAATTTTCCTTGGATCCAAATCATTTACTTGTTTTGTATAAAAATAATAACTGTTAAAGGATGAAGCTTTACCACTTTTGAGGGTATGCTCACATTTTTCTCACCCCTGACTCAGCCAGTTGCTTGGCCACTCAGATCCTTCAGCTAGAAAGTGGATATTATAATTCCTCTCCCTGAGTATTGTAGTGTCAATTAGGATGCTTAAGTGGCAAATACAAATGGAAATTCATTTGCTGACATGGGGAGAAGTCCAGAGGTGAAGTGAGCTCCAGGCAGAATATTGGTGGGGCTCAAGTTCTCCTTCTCCACAGTCTCCTGGCTGTCTTCTTCTGACCTCTAGCTTTGTTGTCAGGCTGGTTCCCTTTACATTTTCAGGAGAGTCAACAGAAGCAAGGTGGCGACGTGTTCCCCAGCAGTCAAGTAGGTGCACTTCCCTTCTATTTGTTTGGACCTTCTTAGGACACAAACCCAGCATGGACCAATAGCCCACAGTGCAATGTTGTGCATAGACTGGCTTAGCTTGGGGTGGCCTGGGGGTCGGGAAGGAGTATAATTCATAGCTAGCATCCAATAAGTTGTTTTTCCTAGCTATGACGAGAGTATTATGTGGGCCAATTACACATACACTCTTGGTTGTATACAGAATAACTTCTCTCTTCTTTAGTCCAGGGTCACAATCCTACTTTCCATCAGAATGGATTACAGGGTGGTGCATAAGCTGGGATGGTATCCTTGGGCTTGTTTAGTGTCTGAAAAACAACACCATTTCTGAATGGCAGGCAAAGGCAGGCAGGACACATGGATGGGAAAGGAATGCTGAATGGGCGCTGGGAAGAAGGAGGAACTGGGAATCGGGAGAGGTGACAAAATATTATGAATTTTACTTTTTCTCTGTTCCTTCCAGCTCTGGTGCTGTCTCTGGCTTCACAGGACTCACTGGGGCAGGGTGTGAGAGGTAGCAGGGGGAAGATGGATCTTACCAGCAATTAGAGGGAGGTTTTAAACAGCTCATCCATCCAGGCGTACTTAAGACCCCATTTCATTTTTATGTATTTGGCAACTAGCTGGGAAATACCAGAACTGAGGCTTTCACACCTATTTAGCACCTGGTTAAGCATCGCTTGGCACCTGCCAAATGGGTCTCTATCATTTAGGGGGAATTTGCACTGATTACTGTACTAATTAAGCAGAAGTCATTGCTGCTCACAATCATTAGGCTAAATCGGTTTCTGGGGAAAAGTCTTGATAAGCAGCTGCCCAACTGAAATGGATTTGAAGGCACCCCCCCCCACACAGGCTCACACACCAACAGCTGCTCCCATGCAGTCAGCCAGCACAACCTGCCCTCCCGTGAACGAGTTCTTGGTGGGACTGATCCCCAGTTCTCTTTCCTTTATTTCTTTTGCATAAATGCTTTTGGGACAGGAAACTCTCTATCCCAGGGACTTTCCACAGCTGCCCTTTGGTTACCTAGAGCATCTTATGATGTATTTTGTGACTGGGGTATAGCCGACTCTTGGAACTTTGATTGTTAGGATTTTTGTGAACTTGGTATTTGCTGAACAATTTTTCTTTTGAAGGGAGGCGGGCGTGATGTGTGGTTGTGGTGCGGTGTATAGTGCTAGTCTTGATGCCAAGACATTGGAAATGCATCTGAGGATTCTGTGGGCAATGGATCTCTCATAGGAGACCAAGAACTCCTCAAATAACTTCAGATACAGCAGTCCCTCTTTATCCAAGTTTTTGCTTTTTGAGATTCAGTTATCCATGGTACCATACAATAAGATATTTTGAGAGACAGAGAGAGAGGAACCACAGATAATAATATATTATAGTACATCGTTGGAATTGTTCTATTTTATTGTTAGTTATTATTGTTGATCTTTTCCTGTGCCTAATTTATAAATTACCTTCATTACAGGTATGCATATATAGAAAAAACATAGTATGTCCAGGGTTTTGTACTAGCCTAGGTTTCAGGCATCCACTGGGGGTCTTAAAACATCTCTCCTGCAGATAAAGGGGGTCTACTGTATTACACCTGAAGACAAGTCCTCTTGAATCAAGGCACAAACTGCTTCTGAAGACTTGCTCTTCTATTTTTTTTTGTTTTATTTTATTAAATGGCTACTTCTTTTTATAAAATGAAGTAGCCATTCTTTTTATAGAACGAGGTAGATATTGTGAAAAAATGTAACATGGAGAAAGGCCTGGCCCATATACATTTGGGTACAAAATTTACTACTTTGAGATAAGCTTCCGACACCGTATTGGCTATTTCTGAGATGCTAATATGCGTCATGAGGTTGGTAAATTTTCCTAATATTGGGCATGCCAGGTATACTTATGTCTTCACTAGATTTTCCTGGAACACTAAGGGAGGTAATTTCTTTTTGAGGGGGAGATGAATAGCTCTATATTATTAAAAATTGTGATGTTCTGGGGGTAATTGCATCTCACTTCCTGGAGAAAAAAGCAAAGCAATTTAGTTTGAGACCAAGGGAAAATTTCAAACATGTGTGCCATCCCAGATAGCAAATGCCATGAAAATCTTCACATCCCAGTGATTCTCCCAGTGGTCTATTTGTATCAGGCAGTATTTAATAAGGTCGATGCTTTGTCCTAAATAAAAACATGGACAATTCCTTGGAGTTTTTTCTAATGGGAAACTTGCCCAAAATCTTAAGGGAGTAGAGTTTGGAGCAAAGATGGAGCACTGAATTGGAGAGTAGCTTCTGCAGGAAATTTTCAAAGAGGATTATTTGATGTTTAGTGGGGAGGTAAAACCAGACAGAGAGAGGACAAGGACATGAGCTCCTTTAGAAACTCACAGAAATCCTAGCTTTTAATGGAATGATGGAGAGAAGCTCAATCCATTTTATTTTTTACATAACACAGAAGGGTGACCCGAGGAAGCTGGAGAATTTAGCACACACAGGGAGCAGCATCTGGGTGCCAGATAAATACCATTATGCTCTGGGATACCTTCCACTTAGCACAGTGCTTGGTACCTGTGCACATCCATGAAATAACTATTGTGCACATAAAGTAAGAGTGGACACAAAGGTGTCCTGTAAGTAGTAAAGTGCTACACGAAAGTGAGATATCGTATGTAATTACAGGATGTTAATGACTTCTCAGGGTCATCAGCAGGGAGGAGGAGGAAGGGATGGGGAGTGGGAGATGATGCTGGAAATGAGTAAAGAGCACACAGATGGGGCACGAGGGATGCTGCAGTCTTCTTTCCTTATTGTAGCCGAGAGGGAATTTGGCCCTCTTGATTTTGAGAAAGAACATTTTTATCTTTTGAGTAACCATTTGTGCGGAGCCTGGTATTGCTTGAACCCCTGTGTCCAGTTGCAGAAGCTACACATCCTTGTAGCTTGTTTTCTCTCTGGTGTGAAAGACAAGTATGGATGGTTTCAGAGCTCATCTCCTTCCACTTCTGGTGACTTTGCAGAATACTGGTTCACAGTTCTGAGTCAGCTCGGCAGAGGAGCAGGTCACTGGGATTCAAAAAAGGCTCCATCCCTAGCAAAGCCACTTGGGTCCTCAGGAATCTCCCATTATTCTATAGCCACAAAGCTGTTCCCTGTCCCTGTAAACACAGAGTGTGCTGGGGGTGGGCCGCCTTCGGTGGGAACTTTTTCAAGTAGCACATGGCCCAACTACGCTTGGACTAAGCTGTGAGATAGTGAGAGCTGCAGAGGTTACAGAGCATGGCTATCCTTTACTTGTAAGTTTTCCTTTCTAAATCCTGTTTTTTGTCTGTAGCACATGATCCCTTTGATCCTTGGGAATTGGAGTCCTTTTTGACATGCAGTTCAGACTCTCTAGGCACCTGCAATAGCAGAGGGACAGTGCCTCTGCCATGAGGGATTAACAATAAAGAGATCTTTTCCCCTGGAGCAGACAGACATGGCCTGTCAGCAGGAGCAAGAATGGGGAGGAGAAAGGCAAGGAAGACAGACCAATCTTCATACTGAAGAGAAGCCCATCTCTTGCTGTCCCTTGACAAAGATGCTTAGGATTGTAGCTGATACTTTTCTCCCCACTTGAAGAAGCTTCCTAGAGCTGCTGCATGATAGGGCTGATGTCTGGAAAAATATTTTCTGCTTATTGTCAGGAAAAATAGAGATGGGGTTGTGGAAAGTTTCTCTGTGGCACCCAAATGAGGATGCTCCTGTGGGGCGGGGGTGGGGGGCAGACCAGTGAACTGGGTTGTTGATGAGCTCAAGAAGACGTATCACAGAGCTATGGGCACAGAGCAGGAGTGTCCAGAGTGTCTACACATTCTTCAGTGGCCAGCAGTTTGTCTATTTCTTCCCCAAAGTGCCCCAGAGAACCGCCTACGGTTTGTGGGCAGATGCCTTCCTGTCCCCTGCTGGCTGAAACTCCTTAATCTGGGTAAGTAATGCTGCCTTGCTGTCCCAGGAGTACTGTCTAAAGTAACCACAGGAAGGATTGATTTAGTTCACTGCTAAAGTGTAACCCCCTCGCCCCAAAGATAGAAGGTGGCAGCTTTTGATGCAGTAGTATTGATTTGCTGCAGCTGGTCTGCTCAAGTTTTTTGTGGAAAAACTCTACACGACTACCTAGCTAAGGAGGCAGAGCAGGACTTAGCCAGGCAGCCTCCAATGGGGGTTGGGTCAGGTGTAGGTCAACTGACCCTACAGGTCTGCAATAGCTGGGCCTTGTCTACACAGCACTTTGGTTCAGATCTCAGCTTGGGAATCAAACAGTTCTGGCTGCAGATCCCCCTTCTTCATTGACTAGCTGCATGGATCGGATCTGGCACTTAACTTTCTCTCACTCATTTTTGTATTAAAAAATTTTGACTGAGCACCTGAGAATCTCTACATCTTTAAGCCCCTGCAAGGGAAGTTTGGGTCTATGTTCTAGACACGTGAAAAGAGCAAAAGGTACAGAAGGGACGGAGGCTGCCGGCCTTTCCTTTTCTCTAGATGCTTAATTGGGAAAAACTTAGATCCAAGGTGGTCCTTAGTGTTCTGTGAAAAATGCTATTTTGTCTTTCCTCAAAAGAAGTCTGGAAGCAGCCAGAAGCTCTGCTAGGCAGACAATGGGACAGCTGTCACCCAAGGGAGGCCCCAGCATAGATCACAGAGAGCCAGCAAAGGAGGACAGGTTCCACTAGAACACAAGGACACTCTTGGTATTTATCAGTTGATGACCTGCTAGGGAACTGTGTTGTGTTTCCTTTCCCTTTGCCTCCAAGTCAGACTCTTCAGAGCTGAAAACCCTATTCCTGCTACCCTCTTCAAATAAAAATGAAGGACAGCTCTGGACACCCGAAGGTGGCTCTTAAATCTCTCTGACCAGCCTGCCTTTCTGGGGCAGCGATTTTCTGGCCTAGTGAGTGCTGGTATCTTGTCAAATACTGTCCTGGGAGCCTGATGCTGTGGCTGTACCACGCTGAGGTGCCAGGCATATTCCAAAATCATAGTTACTTCTAGTCAAGCACGGCCTCTAATCCCATATAGTCTGGTCTTCTTCCTCCTGACACCCCACTACAATGACAGACACAGACAAGGAATAAAATGTTATGAAGTCACAGGATAGAGAAAACGTGGAGAATTGTGAAAGAGGCTAATGTGTCATTGGAGGATGGAAAGCAGATGAAGGAGTGGCCGCTGACTCACAAAGAGGGGAAAGTGATGGCTTCAGTGCCCACAAACAAGGGGACAAGGAGGAGCAAGCCAATGGCTCCTGGGTGCAGCAAGCAGGCCTGACCCATGGGCTGAAGTGGGGAGATTGGTTGGAATCTGTAGAGGTTAGCAAAAGCCCCAGGCCCCTCCCCATCCTGCAGAAATGAAAACCGGATCCTTCCCCTCCTACACTCCCAACTTCTCTGTTTAGAAATTGAACCAGGAGAGACTAGGTTCCGGGCAAAAGGACATCCTGCACTGGAGATGGTGGCAGCAATGCACAGGCTGAATATGGGGATTGTGGATGTGAGGTCTCCCACCTGCCTTCCTGTGCTCTGCCCTCCAAATGCTGACAGCCATGGCCTAACCCCAGAGCAGAGGTGGCTTCTTCTCTAGGGAGAGTCAACAGAAAATGCTTACAGGTCCTGATGTTTGAGGACCGCCTTAAAGTTGATAAGCCCAGGCATTTAGAACATCTCATCTCTTCTATATTCACTTGTTTATTTAAAAATTATCAAGAAGCCAACTTTTCTGAACTCAAAAGGAGTGGGCAGCAGCTGGAATTTCTGCTTCATGTTTCAGCCTTAGCTGAGCCACTTAGCATCTGCCTCCCACATGGACCATCAGGAGGTAGCCAGTGATAAGACAGGGATTTATGCACAGAATGTAGGGCTTCTCCTTTCTATTGATTTCTGTCTCCTTTCCTCAGTTTGTGCTGTTGCGAAATCATCAATACTCCGGTTATTTAAGTCAGCAAGCCTGTAGGTTTCTATTGGAATTTTTACTCTCTGCTTGATGAAGAATGGAACTTGTTCTCAAGCTAGATGCTGTGAAAGAAGGAGAAATAACTAATGCTTCCAAATGTCAACCCGGCTACCTTTGGTCACTCTTCACTTCCTTCAGGATGTTTTTGTTTGTTTGTTTTATATTAAGTTTGGGGTTATATTAGTCTTCTGGGGTGGAGAGAGTTGATCTAACGGTGATTGGAGATGATTTTTGGTAGACATGGATTTTTGGTAACTTTGATTCTCCCATCACTTTTCCCCACCTTATTTTCAAATATAAATGAGCAGCCAAGGATCAGAAGGATTTTAAGAACAGCATCCGACAAAAAAGGTGGAGTCATGAAATAAAACAAAAATGATGGGGGAAAGTTGGAGGAAGGGGGCTCTTGGAGGAAATAGAGGTACTGCCCAGAGCAAAGCAAAAGGCAGAAGTAAACTCTCTACAATAATATTCTCAGAAAGACAAATATTTCACCTGAAAACAAAATCAGGCTACTGTCAAAAAAGTCAGAGAACAAGAAAAGTCCTAGAAATAATAGAAAAAAGATTATAGAAATATCCTATAGTGAAAAATGTCTCCTATGCAGCAAAGCAAAAAGAGGTAAATAATAAGGAAAAAAAGATAAGAAAATTAGAGAAAAAATCTAAAAAGGCCGACATCTGATTAACACAAGATAAAGAAAAGAATAGAGAAGGAGATTTTCAATAAAGGAACACACAAAAATGTCCCAGAACTGAGGGCCATGAGTATCTAACACTACATGAGGGGGTGGCAAATGATGGTCCATGTGCCAAATTGGGCCTAATAACCTATTTTATAAATAGGGTTTTATTGGGACACAATCATGCTCATTTGTTTATATATCATCCATGACTGCTTTGCCACAGCAATAAAGTTGAGAAGTTAAGACAGGGTGCATTTGGCCCATAAAACCTAAAATATCTGGCCCTTTTCAGAAAAAGTTGGCTGATTCTTGGTCTGAATTAAAAGATTCCTTCATTGACCAACGCCATGAATACACAAAGTATCAGACCAAAAATATTACTGTGAGTTTCCATAACACCATAGATTAAGAGAAAATCCTGAGACTCCACAGAAGGAAGAAGTTCAGACACATAGGATCAGGATGGGATTGACCTTCTCAGAAGCAACAAGGAGACCTTAAGAAAGTGCAGCCATGCCTTCAAGATACTACCTGAAGATCAACTTTCAACTGGGGATTTAATCCAGTGTAAGAATAGAATTAAGTGTTTAGCCACATCTTAAAAATTATACTTTTTGTCTTCTGCAGAGGGTATGATTTAGCACAACAAAGTAGCAAGCCAAGATCTGGAAGGTCTGCATGCAGGACAGCGATAGGAGATGCTGGCAGCTGGCCGAGCTCCAGGCCCAGAAAGCAACTGGTCCAGGCTGGAACAGGGCTGGGCGGAGGGCAGGGGTGGGTTCTCTAGAGAAGAGAACATGGAATGGATGGCTTGTCTATGTGCTGGATCAAGGACAGGACAGCACAGACTGCTGAGTGTTAGGAAATGCTTGGTGCTGGTTATGCAGTACAATGAGAAAAATCACAAAAAATGCAATTATTTCAGGAAAATGAGAAAATTACATGAGAAAGAAATTATAATTACAGCTCTGACCTGACAGTGAGTATTATTTATATAACTACCATGTGGCTCCCTCCTACTGGGCAGCTGAGGGACACCTTCCCCCAGTGCCTCTGGCCCTGGGAGAGGCAGAGACCAGAGTTACCAATCTCCATCTGCTCTTTCAGCAATTCAAACTCTTTCTAACTAATACCCTATATTAAGTTTCCCTTTATTGAATTGTCTAGCACGGATTTATGGAGTCTGGCTGATATGGAAGTTAATTAATAATACTAAAATCGATAAATCAAGAAATAGCAGTGTAAGCATCATGTTAGAAATATGGAAGTAAATAGCAGGGAAAAAAAAGACGGGAGAGAGTTGAAAGTGTTTGCCTCTAAGGAGAGGAACTTGGGGGTGGGGGCAGGGGAGAGAGGAATATGTTCGGGGAATGCTCTTTTTGTTATAAATCTTTCATAGTCTTTTTAAAGAAAGCTAGGCACATATATTAACTTGAAAAAAATGCAAAAAAATTGCTGACATATTTGTCAGCCTCAAAACTAGGCCAGTCAGTGGGCCCCATGTCCCCACAGATCTGGAACATCAGCAAGTTAAAGATTTAGGTTAGAGTAGGGTTCTCTACGCTCACTACTGGGGCACCAAGGAAGAGATTAGGATTGCTCATCTGATATAGGGACATGTATTTATTTTTCTTTTCTTTTTTTTTTATTCCTCAGAGATAAATCATCCCTGGTTTATTTACCCTTCTTCCCTCAAGTTATTATTATTATTTTTTTTTATTGAATGGTAACTATGTACATTAATGCACTTCTGGGATACAGTGTGGGGTTTTCACATGCAATCCGAAATACTTCCATCAAACTGATCAACACAACCTTCATGTCATTTTCTCAGTTATTGTTTTAAAATGTTCTCATTCTACTCTTAGAGAGATTCACTTATACCCCTGTAAGATAAACCTCAGAAACGGTCCCTCCAATCCTCTTCCCTCCCACCCATTCCCCTCTCCCTTATCCCTCCCCCCTCCCCACATTCTTAGGCTATTTGGTTATAGTTTTCATATAAAAGGTATAAATTAGTTTCATAATAGGGGTGTGTACATTGGATACTTTTTCCTACATTCTTGTGATACTTTGCTCAGAAGAACATTCTCCAGCTCCATCTGGGACATGTATTTCTTGAAAATATTGCTTCCATAGACTGTTTTACTTGGATCTTACACATGAAAAAATACTAGATTTCCTTTTCCTAATGCGTGCAGCTGAGAGTGTAGTACACAGAGGTCTTAATTCTTATAGACAGATGAGATAAACTGGGGAGAGGACACTCCGCTTTCTTCTACATTAAGCTCAAGGACAAGAATTCTGTGGTGACTTGTGGCTGGGCCATCTGGCCCTTAGTACAGGAAAAGACCACTATAAGCAAATCTCAACCCAGGAGTAGGGTTGGAATGATGGGCTCCTCCTGTGCCCCTCCTCAGAATAGATCATGACAATGCTGAATCACGTGGACCAGCCTAGTTACAGCTTTGACAGGGACAATGGGCAGAATTAAAGCACCTCAAAGTTGAGAGATTTCCAGTAGATGTTAACTTCCTCAGTTTCCCTGATGTAGTCTGGATCTTGTTCAAGTCCTGCTTTTCCCTGTATATGACCACGTCATCTTCTATAACTGTAATTTGTGTCCATGCCTTCCTTAAACTTCTCTCTTCTTACCCTCGTTCTTTTTCCTTGAGATCTTGGTTTTCTCATATCTCTTAGTTTTGAAAGAGGTTCCAGGAAAGTGTACAAATAGAGGCCATCCCAGTGATTCTGTTTCTAGCTAACCTTCAGTAGAACTCCAAGGGGTCATACCATTACAGTTAGCAGTTAACCCCATGCCTTTGTTTCTCATTTAGGGGGTACAGTACAAAGATTGAGGCTTTGGAGTCAAACACACAGAACAGCTGCTCTATGGATCTGTTCTTGCAATGCCTTTCCCCCCACAGTATTGCTTCTCTGTTCTGCCACAATACAGAATTAGATCAGCACAGTGAGCATAGCTCTTGAGGCACAAGCAAGTTTGGCTTGGGCTGGGTAACTTAGAGAAATGCAGTTTATTCTCTGTATAGTGAGAAGTGACAGAAAAGATGTGACTCTTGGTGTTTGCTCTGAAAAGGGGAACAGACTCTACAGATTCTACAGAATTTTCAGGTATTTTACTTAAAGAGATGCAGTAGGAGGACCAAAACAAAGGTTCTTGGGTTTTGAGTTTTGCTTGAGAGCTGCCAAGGAGCCCTAAGGAAATTGGAATTTTAATTTCCTCCAGAAATTTTTACCCCAAAATATGGGCACTTGGATATGTCAGACTAGTGGAAGAAGACTCAAGTTCTCTCTAAACTTCTTCTCCCCCCACCACTGTCTCTCCCCAAAACTTTGAAGTTTATTTATCTGTCCAAGATTCAGATCCACCTAGGAGAACAATTATTCTTTTTGCCCAGTCGGGTGTGATGGCTCATGCCTGTAATCCCAGAACTTGGGAGACTAAGGCGAGTGGACTGCTTGAGCTCACAGGTTCAAGACCAGCCTAAGCCAGAGTGAGACCCTGTCTCTAAAAAAGAAATAGCTGGGCATTGTGGCAGGCACCTGTAGTCCCAGCTAACTTGGGAGGCTGAGGCAAGAGGATCACTTGAACCCTGTCTCAAAAAAAAAAAAGAAAATTATATATATATATATATTCTTTTCTGTCTTTTCTGTCTCTCTATTTATCTATCTATCTATTTATCTATATCTATATCTATATCTATATCTATATCTATCTATCTATCTATCTATCTATATATATATATATATATATATATATATATATATATATATATATATTCTTTTCTTCTCTTTCCTATAAGACCAGGAATGTGATCATATCTGAACGGGCTCTTTAAGAAGATAATACCCCCCCCACCCCGCAAAGAAGATAATATCCCCATGTATGAGACTCATTCACATTCCATAAAGAATTCTCTATTGGTCAATCTTTCTTCCCTATCCATTTAGCCTCCCTAGTACTTCCTTTTGCCCTTCCATAGATTTCTGCTTTTCTCCCCTTCCATAACCCATTTTACCAGAAAGTCATATAAGCTTCTAAGACCTGCTAAGACATTCACTGAGTCTTCATTCTGAGGGTTCCTGTGTACACATGTTAAATAAAATAAATTTGTATTAATATCTTCTTCCCCTTATTAATCAATCTGCCCCCATGTCAGTGATTTTTTGGCAAACCTTAGTGGGGTAAGAGCCTTTGCTTCCTCTAGTTCCTATGAAGCTCTTAAAGAAAACCTACACTTTCAAAGCTTCTGTTGATTCTTAGTGCAACTAATGGGTCAGAGAACACGAAAGAGGAGATGGTTATTTTATTTAGGAAATACATTTATGGTCTTTACGGTTCTAAAAGATAAGGCTTTGGCATAGTTTGGGAGAGACTGTGACAAAGGGACTTACTGCTCTACTTCTCTCCCCACTATCTGTCATTGTAGGAGCCACAAGTGGGAGTTTCCATATCTCTAGGGAGAGAAAAGATGGGATAACTGACCCTAATGTCTGGTGGGACATTAGAACGAGGGAAAGAACTGAGAAAGGAATAGTAATGGTCTAGAGGCTCAATTTCCAAGGGGAATGTTTCCCTGAACAGTTTTACAATCCTCAATTGCTGTTGAGAAATTGTCAGCTGCACACAGCAGCCTTCTATTGAGATGTTAGAGGCTAAGAGAGAAAGAGGCTCAGTGAACAACCTTCAAGGGTGGTGACCACTTGCGGGAGCTCAGCATGAACAAGTGACAATCCTAGTGAAAACAGAACTCTTCTCCCCAAGAATGATCAGAAATATTGAGGAGGGAGCTAGATGTCCTGCTGTTTGTTCTTTTGATTTAATAAATACAGTAAAATCTTCATAATTGACCGCCTCCCTACAATGACCACCTCCTTACATTGACCTAATTTTCATAGACTGGATATGCACCATGTGTACTCAATGAAAGTCTGACCTCTATATATGGACCACCTTTGTAAATTGTATCTTGACCACTAGGACTGCAACACATAATATTAATTTACTCTGTATAACTTGACCAGTTGAGTCCACTCTACTCCAGGAAGGGGGGGTGGTAGGTAGAAGGCTCTGCCCCTTAGTTGTATTATTCTTTCTTTAATATAAGTCCTTTTCTCATATTTTATTGTTATGTTTTGGATTAGGCTTAATGGCCTATTGTTTATCACAAGTTGTGGAAGATTTTTTCAACCTGAAGCACTCGTCTGAATTGTAGGTGCATCCTTCAGATACTGAAAATTTTTACAATTAATTGAGACATGATGGCCCAAAGGAAAGAACTCAAAGAGCTGACACTGAAGGAAAAGGTTAATCTACGCTTTTTAGAAAGCAGCAACCAAAGAAAGATAGTGGAACATTTTGGTGGTGTTAGCAAGACCACAGTTAGCAACATCCCAAAATGTAAACATTAATACTTAGAGATGGTAAGGAAAGCAGAGACCTATTTTCTGCTTACCTTGATGGAAATCAGGAAGGGGGAAAGGAGAAAAACTTTCCTTGATGAAGTTAAATGATGCCACATTAAGTTGGTTCAAACAAATAAGGGTAGTTAACATCCAAATCTCCAGGCTGATAATCTAAAAACTTGCTAAAAAATTCACACAGGAATTTGGGGTGGCAGATTTCCAAGCATCAAGTGGTTGGCTTGAGAAATTTAAACTGGAATATGAGGTCTCCCAGAAAGTCTTGTGTGATGAATTCAATGTCCAGTACAAGTTGTGAAAGAGTTCAGAAAGTTCCCGGACTTTGCAGAAGCTTCAAAGATGATATCTTTAATGCTGACTAGTGCAGACTCTTTCAAGGGGATAGCTGACAGGAGCCTCATCATGAAGGATGACAAATTTAAAAGCAGAAAACTTTCCAAAGAACATTTCACACTTCTGTTTTGCACTGGCTCAACCAAAGAGAAACTAAAGCCCTTGGTGATTGGTAAATCAGCAAAGCCTTGTGAGTTTATGAATCTGAAGACTGAAGACCACCCTGTCACTTGGAAAGTAAAGAAATGTACTTGGATGACTGGTGCCCTATTTGAGGAGTGGGTAAGAGGTATCAACTGAGAAATATAAAAGAAGAAATGGTCTCTTCTACTGACAGTAGCTAACTGTCTTGGCCACCTGGAAGTGAATAATCTCACAAATGTGACACTGAAAGTTCTGTCTTCAAACATGATCTCAACAATCCAACCTCTTGACCTAGGCATCATAAAAACATTTAAAATGCACTATTAGTCCAGCTCCTGCAGTGGGCCATTACTAAAACTCAAACCTGTGGTCCACCTGTGGAAACAACTCAATTAACTGCTTCAGTTAATTCTCTCGATGCTGTCCTCTGGATCAGTTCTGCTTGGAATGAAGTTCAGCCGGAAATGATTGAGAATTGTTTCAGGAAAGTTGGATTTGTCATAAGCCAAAAGCATGATGTTTTGGCCCTATCAGACAGTCCATCTCCCATGGCAGAATTCAAAGGAGTAGATTTTGAAGGTTTTGTTGTAATGCGTATGAGGTGGCAACATTTATGGGACTGACCCAGAAGCAATTTTCCAAGCGATATTGACTGAAGCATAGACCAGCGTAAAAGTGAATGAAGCAGCTGATGAAGTGGAAGAAGCAAATGAAGATGACACAGAAATTGCAGAGACTCCCAAAGAAGAGGATGTCAGGCATCTGATAATGCAGTTGAAGTCGTTTCCTGTGGAAAAAATGCCCAAGTATGCTGAGTGCTGTAGCCAATGTTGAGAGTGTTTTCTCTCATGTTTCTAATAAGAATAAGAAACAGACCAAGATGGACTCTTTTTGTCAGAAACAATGACAAAACCATGAGAAAAGAGGAAATGTATTGACTTTATTGATTCTGTATTATGATTTTACCATGTTTTGATTATATATGATTTTGTATCATATTCTCTAATAAATGCTATTCAAGCAAGTAAAGTGTGGGAGGTGGTTTGGCTGAATTACTCATGGGCCCTCCAACTTAGAGTAAAACACATAGGCAAGACATCCTTGCAGGCCCTCCATCAAACTCAAGGCAAACCCAAGGAAGAAAGGGGCCCAGAGGCAGCCCAGTCAGAGGAATGTCTGTGTGCCTATCCCTGCATGATGAATCAACAGTTTAGACAGGTTTAGACTTGCAGACTCCAGGTCAATAGCTTATATTAGGAAAGCTAAGATGTTTGCCAGAAGGGATAGAGCTTGTTTCCCCCCATTCCTTTCCTCCCTATATGTTATCTGACTGTTTTAGACTTTCCATTACCCTGTATTCTTGTTTACCTAATTGTTGCCCTGTACTTTACAGTCTTGGGAGTATGGGTTCTGCTTTCTATCTTTAACTGCCCTGCATGCATTCTCACATGTATACATTGATGTTTGAGCACAATATAAGACCCCTAGAAGACTGAAAGGGGCTGCACTGTCTTGAGCTACCAATAGGCACGAAGGACTGTGTATGCTTTCTCAGTCTTTTATGTACTATGTTTGTGCAAAAGTTTCATATTTTTTTCCAATGCCATCTCCTCTGCTGGCCATCATCTCAGTTTGGGGTCTCAGAGAATCCTCAGATATTCTGTTCAGGTTGAAATCCTCAGTAAAGTATACAGGCCTAGTTCCTTATGGTGACCATCTCTGTATTTTGACCATTTTGTTACAGTCTGTTGGGTGGTCAACTTACAGAGGTTCTGCTATATTTATGGAATTCTATGTGCTGAATACTATCTGGGCTCTGGAGATGCAAGAGTAAATAAGACACTGCTTTTATTTTGTTTCTTTCAAATTGATTGTGGTGATTTTGTCTTAGTTGCCAATCCCTCTTTAAAAGGCCTCTTTTCATCTAATTAATTCCATGAGCTAAGTTCATACCATCATTCCTCAAAGGTGAGATCTTATGAGCCAGATATACTTCTGTTGGCTTTATCATTGATGACATTTATTGGGTTTTAAGTGCAAAGCATCTTGTCAGGCTCCTTCTGTATCTAATTTAATGTGATGGTGTAAGAGAAGAAAAAGAATTGTTTCTTCGCCTCTCAAAACTTGGAGCGGATCCCTGTAACAAAAGACAGTTTAACAAAGGAAAAATGGACAGAAGTTATTAAGGTGTATATTTTATATTTTAGGGGCTCAGAAGATAATACCTCAAAGCATGGTACTTTGACATGCTGAAGTCCCTTTTTTAAAAAAAATAGGAGAATAAGCATGCATAGCACTGGGGAATCACAGGAGATGATTACCCAATAAACCACTGTGGTAAGAAGCTTATATATTCTTTTTCATAGTGAATGAGGAGGTGGGAAATGTAGGCAATTCTTTTGAGGAGCAGTGAAATGCAAATAATTTGATTTGGACAGGCCAAAGGAGAACTTAGGAACTGAGGTCAGGTTATGGTATGTCTTTATGTAGCTCACTGTGGCAGGTGAGCAAGCACAGGGAAAGTCTACACAAGTGGTAGTTCCCATATAGATACATGCCCAGGGGAGCAATAGTGGCAAAGTACCAAGCAGCAGTTTTATAATTGTGACATCATAGTGTACAATTATGGCTTTCTAAGAAAAATGAGAGCCTTCCAACAGGATTGTGGTCAAGAAATCCCAAACAACTCTTTCTTGCCCCACAAGCAGCCAATCATTAGGAAAAATGAATGGGCCCATGGGTGGGAGGCTGACATGACAGAAAAGTGAAAGATGGAGTTGCCCAAGATTAGAGCTTGTCTTAACATGGCATATTGTATACTTTTACTAAAGAAGAACACTCAGAACAAAGATCTTTCTGTCCTTCTTCCATCCCTTCTCTTATCTCTCTGCCTCTGGATGCACAGGGAGAATTTCCCTGAAGCTCCCTTATTTGGCTAAGGGAAGTTCCTCCTGAGGAATGCAATTGTCTGGGACCTCTCCCCCAACAATCTCATCAAACAGAGAAGATAAACTGTTGGTAAAGAAGACTAGAGTTGGCACTACACCCAGAGCCCAGATGAATTTTATCCCAGGCTATACTGTTTATACTTCAAACCTATTTCTCTCTCCTAAAAATCTCTATCCTTCCTCTAAAATTCCCTACAACCCCACACCTCCCCTATGAAGAGGATATTTAAGTTTCAACTATCTGGATCTTCTTTGAATTTGTATTTTGTGTGACTCCTGTACATACACAGGCTATAAATTTGTATCTTTTTTTCTACTCCTAATCTGTTTATTGTCATTTTGTTTTAAAGGCTCAATTTTTCTAACCTTCAGAGGGTAAAAAGGATGCTCCTTGTGCCCCTACAATATGTACACGGGAGACAACCAGGTAGTGAGTAGTTTCAAAGAGATGGCTTTGAATTCTGGCTTATATAGCATCTTCAACAACAACAAAAAAACCCTGTAAATTTATAGAGAAGTGATAAGATAAACAAAAAGAACTTTGAGTCTCTAGAGGCAGCAACTTTTGGGAAGGCAAGTAAAGAGCAGATAAATGCTAGTTAGTAAAACTTATTAATGTAGATTCCTTGGGTATCATCATCTCCTGGCCAATAATGGTCTAAAGTTGGCTTCAGTAGTTAACCTTTGTTCTAATCATATTCTGCTTTTAAGCAAAGGAAAGACAGAGAGCTTTCCTGCTTCAGGTTTTTATTATTATTATTATTATTTTTATAGTTGGGGATTCATTGAGGGTACAAGAAACTAGGTTACACTGGTTGCATTTGTTAGGTAAAGTCCCTCTTACAATCGTCTTGCCCCCAAAAGGTGTGGCACACACCAAGACCCTACCCCATCCCTCCTTCCCTCTCTCTGCTCTTCCTTTCTCCCACCCCCTCCCTCTTCTTCCTCTCTCTGCTCTCCCCTTCCCCTAGCCCCACCATGTCATTGTCATTAATTGTCCTCATATCAAAATTGAGTACATAGGATTCATGCTTCTCCATTCTTGTGATGCTTTACTAAGAATAATGTGTTCCACTTCCATCCAGGTTAATACAAAGGCTGTGTAATCTCCATTTTTTAAAATGGCTGAATAGTATTCCATGTTATACATCTACCACAGCTTGTT